>NQII01009855.1:0-12375 GCA_002778355.1 Clitarchus hookeri | reverse complement strand
TTTTGTAGTGCCACGGAGGTGGGGGGTGGGGGGAGGTGGTAAGGAACAGAAAATGTGATACTGTACCGAACACTTCCCGCTAAAAGCCTAAATAAACACGTGTTGCTTTTTGATAATCGAATTTAACGGTCGGGTAAAGCGCTCGAAGAGGCTTTTGATGTCCTTCCTTTCTCCCGACTACACCTCCACCCCCGCTCAAGGGCGCAACAACAAAGGGAACGAGAATGATTGCATGGGGGGGAGGGGGATAAAATACCACGCCGCCCTCGAGACACCGGCAGGGGTGGCACTCGACTCGAGGCAGAGGACCGCGAGCAGGCAGTTCCTCAGGAAACGGAGAGGTTCCAAGGGCTGAAGTGGCACCTATGTAGGGCCTGCTTTTACTACTAATTTCAGCCCATGGACCCATGCTAAGAGCCCCGGGCCTCTTGAGAGAGCAGCCTCTCTTAACATTTCCACCTCGCCAACTACCTCTCTGAAACATATAGCTTGCTGCTGGACACCCGGAAATATTGAAGGTTTTCGGCGTCACAAGAGAGGTCCAGCACTTGACTTTGTACAAGTTTCCAAATTGCAGTTAGAATACATACAAATACTTGTGGTATTTGATTGCAAAACAATGCAAACTGCTGCACGGGTTTCATTAGGTTATTATTTGGAATAACTTAAATCAATGTTCGGTGATATGAGTACACATAATTTGTTTTTACCAAAGCAGGCAAAGAGGGAAATGCACTTTTGGAAAAAAAACCTCTACCTTCTTTTCTTCGACGGAGTACATCCCAAAGAGTGCGAAGATCTTCGTTGCCTTCTGTTCCCAACATCTTTTTGATATTAAATTTTCTTTGATGAACAGGTGATACTGCAGTTCCATAAATCGAAACTTTATGTACAGACGAAGTCAACGCGAACTTACCAGTTTTCCAAAGCAAAGTTGTACAATGCAGACTCATTAGTTTGAGAGTCTCCAGAAAACCTCAAAACGTGTTTAGTTATTCATAATATTGGATGTCGCAGATAAATGCTTACACTCTGTGCCGTCTTAAAATACGTCGTAACTAGTTTACGGTTGTCACTGCTAGTGAACTATTGTTAAGCAGTTTTGAAACATAATTTTCAGTACTTAATTCATTAAAAACGATTGCGAGTAATAATGTCTAATTGTCCAGTGTTATGATATAACTTCATGATAAATAATTAATTTATTTATTAAAGCGTATGTTATGTGTTATTTGTGTATTTCAGTTTATTTAATAATTGATTATAAATATTTTGCCGTTTACATATTTTTCTCGTAACTTTGATTATCATTCATTTTTGATCTGTACTTTGAAAGTTACGTTTTCAATCCAGTGTCGCCTGCAGACACGTATTTCATGAGAGATTGTTTCTCTACCAACCGGATGTGCAATGCTGCGTTGCGAATTTTTTCCAGTCGTCGTCTGAAGCTACCCATTCCACTCACTTTCCTGCAGCTTCAGTTCTTGAAAATTTTCTCGGCGTAGCCCTGCCGCTTGGCGCGTGATTTCACATAAAAAAATTGCTACTTTGTTGACGTGCTATGTTCGCCCACCTTTGTGCACTTCAGCACATTTCGCCTATCCTGGACATTCTGCGACATAGAGCGTCGTAAATCTAAGATTTTCGTTAGGCGTTTGTTTTAACCTTCTCTGTACTCCACAAGATTATTCTCGTCACTTTCTCTTCAGCCACAGAGTCAAGATGGTGTGTTGCCCGCCTTGGTGGCTGTGTTATAAGGAACTTGAGATTCCTGTATTTTTAATGTTATAGTTTCATTGTTGTGTTAACAACGTAGTCTTCAGTATTTTTTTTTTGTGGTGTGTGTTTTTGTTGGTGTTTTTCTGGCAAGTAACACCAACATGTAAACTGGATATTTTCTATTTTCCCTCCTTGGCGAATAACACTCCAGTTTTATAGTCATTATCTTTGTGCGTGCACGAACTATTTTCACTCGCAAATTTTCAGGGTTACATTTTGTTTTCGTGAGGGTGCGACTGACACGCTAATCGTTACTGCACGTGGCACGCTAATCGAAAATTGCACATGGCGGGGTAATAGTTACCGCAAATGGCACGCTAGTCGTTACCGCAACTGGCACGCTTGTCGTTACTGCAAGTGGCGGGCTAGTCTTTACTGCAAGCGGCAGACTAGTCTTTACTGCACGTGGCAGCCTAAGATTTGCTGTATGCTTTGGCCTAACATTTTTACACGTACTGGCAAAATTTTATTTTCAGCCCTTCTGCACGTCGCCTCCCCTTTCTATGTTGGTGGCGACGTGGACATGTTAATTTTACTCATGCTGGTGTTCGACATTGAACTATATAATCTGCTTTCCCGGGATATAACTTATTTGTTCCCGTAGATTCGACGATCGTCATATAGCTAAGTGACAATGGGACTTTACCTACGATATTTCTCTTATATTACTAATTTTTATCACTTGTAGGTAATGAAAAGGTAATTTTAAACAGTTTTATTGCCTATTTTATTTATTAATTTCAATTTGTGAACAACCAGTTTCACCTTTTATGTCTCGTTATTTGTATTGATTAAATAAAATTTAGCATCGTTATTTGTTAGGGATGCCTCCCAGGGGCATCATTTTAATACTTAGAAGCCACTTTAATTGGAATAATTTCTAGTTTAAAAAAAGGCATCAATTTAGTGTCACGAAAGACACTTTTAATTATTCTAATATTTTGTTTTGGTGTAATAGATGTTAATCACTGAATCATGGCTTTAATTTTTGAGGACTGATCTTTAATGTTGTATTGCGTTCTATCTATTATGGTTGTTTAAACTATCAGTAATTTATTTTGATAGAAAGGAAACTCATTATTTGTTCTGACGACAGTCGTTTATTTACCTCTTTGTTTTTAGGAGGAAAAAAATAAATTTACAAAAAAAAATGGATTTAGTAACGCACAACTACAAGTCACGTTTTATTATTTACAGATTAGTCAGTTTTCCTCTGGGCCTATATGTTGTTTAATCATACAAGTAAGTCTTACTCTCTCTATTCTGTACCATGAACGGTCACCCAGCATGATTATATTTGTTAGCGATTCTTATGGTGTAAATCGCTTCCTTTAAATATATTTGTGCAGCGTCTTTTTGGGTAATTATTTCTTTATTATGCCTTTATGTACGCTATGGTTTTGTGGCATTTTTGTTTCTTGTTTGTGCCAAGGACTCGGGACATTTCTGTGTTTTTTGGAAGTCGATATTATATTTTATTAGTTCCTTATCTTTTGGTCGTACAAGGGCACAACACTTTGCGCGCTAGTTACAGAGAAATTACTAACGACAATCTGTTGGGATTGTGTGTATTTGACGCTAGAACAACAATGTTGTGTGTATGCCAGCGCATGTAGCCATTCTGCTGTCATCAGTTCCGTTTGCAGCCACGAGCGACAGCACTACAGTTGTAGAGGAAATGGCGGAGGTGAGAAGGTTTTATTTAGAGCTACATAGGTGGTTTTTAAAGTAATATTAGAAATTTTAAATATGATTGACGTGCAGAGACAATGGGGGTCATAACTTGATACTGCTCCACCGTCACATATAACAATGACACGATTGCTTTACTAGTATGAGAGGGACGGAACTGTGTGTGATGTGAAGAAAGGACAGCGAGGCAGGAAGTGAACTACAACGTGTGGGGGCTGTGTTGCACATATTGGGATATAAATGTTTTGCAGCACTTTAATAAAATTTCAGTATTTGCAGTAATAGAATTTGATTTTATATTCTTATAGGTGGTGGATTTTCTTTACCTAAAGAAGCACGTATTTACGAAATGTTTAGATTAATTAAACATGATACTTCCAGAAATTGCCGAAAATATGCGATAAGTGATGTTAGTTCAATGTTTTCCTTATCAGTCTCCAAAAACCTAAATTTCATTACATAAAATTAAAACTGAAACTATTTATAATCTTGGTATCACTCAGATGCGCGCGAATCACGTGTTGGCAAACAAAGCGTGCATCATATTTTAAAGCTAGTAAAGTGGAGACCCTACATTACCATGCTACTTCATGCAACGAATGAAGAACCAGATAGGCGTGTCGAATTTTGTCTGTGGATTGTTAACATGTAACTTATATCGATTAATTGGTTCGGTGTTTCTTCTATGCAATTCTGTGAATTAGTATAATATTACATACTGTTTCGTATTTTTTTTTCAGAACTACGTAGGTTTGTTAATATTTGGTAAGTTATGAAAAATTAGAAAATTGTTTGTGCTTCTAGCTGTTTACTAACGAAGTACTGCCGTACAGTGTAACACAAGTAAGCATGTTTTATATTTTACTTAGTTTTTCGTTCCTTCTCTGATGATACCACAGTAATATGTTATAAAATTTTATATAAAGTTTATTTTCCTAAGCTTGTTGATTGGCGTGCTTGTTATTGTTTTTCGTATGTGAAGACATCGCATTATGATAACGTCTGAGGAAGTAAGACTCAAAGGAAATGAAAATAACATCTCAGTGTATTAAGAGAGCCACGGACACTAGATGCCACGAGAGACGCGACTGTGAGCACCTGTGAATCCACTCCCATGGAAACCGTATCTACTCTTTGTCGTTCTGTTCTAGAACATTGCATGAACCGCAGTGGTCTAGCGGCTAGGGCACTCGCCTCCCACCGATGCCAACCGGGCTCAATTATCGGCAGGGTCGCTCCCGCATTTTCGCACATGGGAATCGTGCCCCGGACGATGCCACTGGGATGGGACGATNTGCTCCGTGTTCACCTCGCTTCACCCTCAGCGGCTCTAAAAACCTTGATGTTAAGAGCCACCCCCAACTCTCCATTCTACATCTTTGCAGACGACGTTTAACTGCTGATAGTGTAAATTTTGAACTTGTAACGGTTATTGACGTTCGCACACAACCAACGTTGTCCTTACAACATCAAATACAACTAGTCTCGTCAAATTGTCTTTAATAGTTGGTTTCTCTGTTATTCTCTTTCAAAGAGTGTTAGCATTTATTCGTGACACCCAGTTAGATAACTCTGCAAGTTGCTGAAAAAAAAAGCCTATATATCCGGCCTTGCCTGGTTTCGACTGAACAGTAAGAAATCCTATTCCTCTCCTGAATTAACTGTAAAAGTTATGTGGTTACAAAGGCCCGACATGCTTTTAGAGTCACTGAGTCACGCTGAGAGAAACTAGGTCATCAATGTAGAACATTCTTCAAATAAACGCGCAAATTCAACCAGCTTAAAGTCAAAAGCGCGAGAGCCGTAAAGATTTATCGTAGCGGCATGCTTTTCGTAACACGATACGCACGTATTGGATTATCACTCGCCTGACATTCAAACATCTCTTGTGCCTCGCCGCCCGCTACCATACCGCCACTCCGACCTTCTCTTCCGTTAGCTTGCGCGGGGCAAAGCAGCGGGCACATATCATTACTATAAGAGCTCGTTGTTCAACTGTATCTTTAAAACATTTTACACGACGCTCTTTATTTTATTTTCTAGCCTAATGGTATTTTATACCCGGCTGAACATGTGATTGGAGCAAGCATGTTCATGTGGCAAAAGCTGCCCGCACTAATTATTGTTGGTAAACATTTTTATGCGAAACAAAGACGACGAAAAGCGAGTTATAAGATTACTATCCATTTGAGTGCGTTGGCTATAAAATCGTGTAGCTTTCGGGCAGTGTCATGTTACAAATAACACAAATTGGATAACCACAGACTACTCTTAAATTATTTAAGTGCTATATATGTGTTATTAGTAAAGTTTATAATAGTGTAGTCAACTGATTATTGTACATAAGTGTTTTTTATATGTTGTGTATATGTTCGTCACCATTGCTAATTCATTTTTGTAGTCATTTTCTTTAAAATAATTGTTAACTTTACGCTGTATATGTTTCAGATTTGACCTTCTATTCATGGACTCCCAAGAATGCATTTCTTCCAGCAAAGAACTACCGAAAGGCTGAAGTGTGCCTTGCATACAATAACACATGGAAACAAATGCCAGCCTTACAATAATTTTCTCAACGGAGATAGTGAATTTCGCAAATTGAATAGGCTCCCTGTGACTCTTAATTCGAAGAGGTTACAAGCTAATTTTCTTAAGCCCTGTCACAGAAAGTTGGTAAGATCACAGAAAAAAAAAGAGAAACTTGGAAGCAGCAGAAACATCCAGCGAAGGCGTAGAAGGAAAGTGACGAAGGAATCGTCTTTCATAGACATAGAAGTTCAAAAATTTTTTGCAGATCAAATGAGGGTAGCCTTCATAGGTTTGTAATACTTGATGCTGATAAGAATGTTACGCATGGCTGCTGACAGACAAGATACTTCTCTACTAGCAAGAATAGGTGCTGGAGATGTAGCAATAGATGGCATGTGCAATATGAACTGGCTCACTGAGTTCCACATTCGTCCTCGATCACTCATGAGAAAAAATGTTCATGGAGGAAAGATGGAAGAAAAGAAGAAAGAGGTGTGGGTTTTCATTGAACTTATCGACCTCATAAAAAAACTCTATAGACGAAGACGTTCTCTGCTTCAAGCTCTCTGATTTTCGGCAAACATATGAAGCTTGTCATGTGGCACTTAGGGCTCAGAAGGTCAAATAAGTTCGTTTCAAGGAAAGGTTATTGGCTACTTTCCACTGGTCCAATAACAGAATGATAGAAAGCATGATGTGCTTATTTTTTGGCAGTTATGATGCCAATTCTGAAACATGCTTTTACAGGTTTCGAAGGAGATGCAGCCATATTGGTAATAGNTTTTTGGCAGTTATGATGCCAATTCTGAAACATGCTTTTACAGGTTTCGAAGGAGATGCAGCCATATTGGTAATAGATGCCAATGACATTCAAAAAGACTCTAAAATCTGGGGGCACAGTCTCGCCATTCTTTGCCCTTTGAACCACCACTTACATTACACATAGGGCTGAATTTGAACACCTTGAGATGGTAAAGAAAAGTGATGACTCACTACATCATTTGGGAATTAGTGTCAATTAGTACAACATTCTTTAGGCCGAGAATCAGCTAGCAACTGATGTTTACCAGAAAGTGTGGAAAAGGAGTCGCGTACCATGCCAAATTCCGCATTGGGCTTTCCACAGTTGGTGCAATAGACAATCTAGATCATAACTTTTAAAGCACCACTGCAAAGGGTTCTTTCCATGTAACGGGGATCAGCTGCTTCCAACCCCATCAACCTCAATTCCAGGAAAAATCAGAGAAGCTATCTCACTTCCATCAGAAGCTGAGAAAAAAACTTACTTTAGCATGATAGATATACCACTGTACCAGAAGCATTTCTTAAAGAATCTACTGTTGGGGTGCCGAAAATGAATATGACCAAGGTAGTTGTGGGGAGTCATAGTGGAAGCAGTGAATATGAGAATCTGTGGATTGACAAATTTCTCCAGCTTATTAAAAAGGGCAAGACAGAAAAGGGATATATGTGGCATGGTCAGTTTATCATACTTCCTATCAGATAGAGCCAATTTTTAATGAAGACCCGGCTCCTTCACAACTTCTACCTCTCTTCTATGAAAAGGCAGCTTCAGTGGCCATGATAAAGCATTGTGTGGATGTTATTCGTCAGTCATCAGAGTTCCTCAATCCCAAGCAGATCCCAGTAGTTGCAATGGATGCTCTTCTGTTTGCGTTGTCAAAGAACATATATATAAATAAAAATGAAATGCTGTTCGTTGGTAAGTGCATCACTTGAGAACGGCTGAACCGTTTTGGCAATTTTTCGTTTTAAAATGTTTGTAATAGTCCAAATTAGGTTTTTATGAAAAGAAAAGTTTTAAACGTTTCCCGGAATACTTTCGAATTAGGGAAAAACCAAACGTAACGATGGATATGCGTTGTTTTTTTTTTTGTTTTGTTTATGGTCATGGGAAAGTTATCAGAAAGAAAGAATAGGGGTTATTCCGAACGTCTCGATGGATATGCGTATTTTCTTTTTTTTTTTTGTTTATGGTCATGGAAAAGTTATAAAAAAAAAGGGGAATAGAGAATATTCCGCAAAACTAATTCTAATTTCGATATTATTTTACATTCTAGAATACAATTTTAATTTCCTCAACTTTTATTGGTTGTCGTTCATCGTTCACGTTGTGCGACATCGTGTGGTTGATTCAAATTTATTTGCTTCTTCCTACTTTTTTTTCGCGATCTTCAGCTGTTTAAAATCAGTTGATTTGTGGTTATGTTTTAGTTTACTTTTTTTTCGCGATCGTCAGCTGTTTACTGTCAGTTGAATTGTGGTTATGTTTGTAGTTTATCGCAATCTATTCAATCTTTTTAGTTGAATTGTTATTTTTCTTTAATTGAATCAAACTGATACAATTTAATTACACTGTAATGCCACCAATAAGACGGAGTAATTTAAGTCGCAGAACTTGCAATGCTACTAACCAAATTAATTTTAGATCTAATCAAACTGCAGAGCACCGCGAAGAACGAAATGAAATTGAACGGAATTGATTGTCACAAATACGTTCAACACGTACACAAGATGAAACAGAAAATGCAAATGAAGCCGATATGCATCGAATGAGGAATTATCGGTCAGTTGAAACCAATCTCATGAGAATGAATTTGAATAATCGTGTAAGAAGACAAACAAATGTTGAGTTGAATACACATCGAGCAGCACTCCGTTACAATGCGATAACTGATTACAGTGTAATAAAATGAAAATTTTCCATTGGACAGGACAACGTCTGTCGGTTCAGCTAGTACAGTATAAATGAGCTGGCTCTGACATTGCCTCGGTATTCCTTGGGAAAGTAAAAAATCAGAATGGATGGTATGGAAATCTCATCCGGAACTTACAGGGCTTTCACCAATATTGCCAGGAATCCATTGATGTTAGTGGACATTCAGAGTGACACCTTCAGAATTCTTGAACACTTCGCCGTAATTTTGTACCAGAGAACAAGCCAAATGGTATCAGTGTATTAAGTTCGCAGAGAAATCTTTTGTCGGCAAAAAAAGACAATGGAAGCACTCCCCCAACACAGTCTGCTATTCTTAAGCATACAAAGTGTACTGTTTACCAAGTAAGGATTTTGCCCACATGAAACATACATCAACAGTAGCTACCCACTCCAGAGGGATAGGAGTGGAAAACTGACATTAACAGTCTCTGCTGGATCCCATTGTATACATCTTTACACTACCAGCGGTATCTAAGGCAAGTGGTGAACTTTACAAAGGGTGGTTGCAAAGTTGTAGCTGTTTGCACAGAAAAGTATGCTTGCAAGAAAGCATTGTGGAATTGCACTAACTTTGCAAGTGCAATTTCATCAGGAACTAAGCTCGTAAAAAAACTCATTGCAATACTTTTTATTAATTATCTTAGCATCTATTTAGCACAAAAGGCATTTACAATTTAAAGAGGCCTTTGTGTAAGAGGCCTCAAGTAACCTTCCCTCAAGTCCTCTTTTGATGTCAGTAACAGAAGTATTAATGCTTTCCCTGTTCCTTAGTGCCTGTTGCTTAGTCCGATTTTAAATCCAGGTAGTGAGGGAGCAGTACTCCGATGTAGAATTTTCTCCTCAAAAATTTCCTTTTGAGTTATTATAATTCTAACACTAGGCAGGAGGCCAAACAAGCTCGTTGTGCTATGTTCTTGTGGGAACAAACATGTTAGTGTTGTCTGCACTGAAATAACATTAGCTAAAGAAACCCTTTACTCTGTTGTTTTTTACACTGTGTAGAGACAGTTCATGAGCATCACATACATAAATGCCAAAAGTCGTGGGATAGGGGTTTAGTATCGTGTAAGCCCTCCTCTAGCTCGGCGAAGTGCAACAACTGCACGTGACATTGATTCCACAATTGGACGAAGCACCTGTGGAGAAATTATGTCATCCTGCTGGAATATCCCATCGATCTGGGTGTATGTGATGTCCATATAGAGTTGCAATGCCATGACCAGCACAACACGATGGCAGAGCACAGCTGATACAGGTCTGGGCACTTCCAAGATGTAATGGTACAGTGGCGCCACCGATTACCTTAACATATCACTATCCCATGACTTATAGCATTTCAGTGTACCAAACAATGCATGACAGACTACTGTAACAGTTCATAGGAAAATGGACTGTCAGTTTTTTATAAGTAGATAGTTACCTTGCAGTTAACAAGGCGCACCCAAAGCGTTGAAAAACATCAACTGTCAAAATGAATTAGATACTGGAAACAGAAACTAACATAAAATAATCCTCCGACGTTTAATAGAATATGTCAAAATCGAAGAATTATTGCAGGAAGTGTGACGGCAAATTTCAATACTCGAATGGTAAATACCCCATATTCACGAACACAATTCGACATGGCTTAAGTTTCTAGACCTCTTGTTACCGAACAGAACGCTCGATGATTTTAAACATGTAACTCGGTGAGATGAGCCTTCTTTAATGTGTTTGGCACAATCAAACAAGATTTGCGTTTAGAAAACGTCCCAGGAAACCTGTAATTCTAAATAAGTAGTCACTGGCTGCAAAACGTGGAGGCATCTGCAATGACTTGGGCATTCATATCTGGGTATTACGATAGTCGTGTAATTATTCTTCACGGTCGAGTTACTATCGAAGAATACATGGTCATTTTAGAGGCAAACAGATGGATCCTATCATATCGTTGTTTTCTGTATACTCCACCATATACATATCCAGATGCGTTCAATATCGATTTACGGAATACGAAAATAAAAAGATTTATTTTCCCTGGTCTAGTGCAAAACAAAATGCTGTCGTCAGTTTCAGAGAGAAGTATGAGAAGTTAATTTCCTTCCCCATCACTTCTCAAACTCTTGAATTTTCTCAGTAGAGACTAGTAAAAACTCACCATTGTCTAATCAAAGATGGATGCAGTCTTTATAAAGACAAAGGTGGTCTGGATCCATCTTAATGCAAACATATTTATTGGTTTCCTTATCATCCACTGTGAATGAATAACGAGAATAAATCAAACCATGGTCAAATCTCTTGCATCGTTTGGTTGTGAGTATCAGGAAATATGGTCACTAGTGCGACTATTGTACGAGTGGGTACGACGGTGTCATAAGCGATCCAAAGTTGGAAGCACTCTTAGAAGGGTGTTAACTACACCGACTTGCAAATATCATGTGGCAGGCGTGTGTCTCATCACGTTACAATGACGAGATCGCAGGAATAAAATGCCGGTGCGTTCTCTTTGATCCTAGCCTACTTAACAGATTGCAGCCTAAATACCCGTCACCTTATTTGCGGTATGCACTCCTATAGTAAATTACATCATTGCTGTATTTAGCATTTCAGCAGACTACTAATAAAATTTTACTACACTGCAAATTACGAAATAATACTGGTCAATAAGATGTCCACTGGTTCAGAGGCCATGTCCCCAGTGTTGGAATTATTTCCTGCTTCTTCACTTGATTATGAACTACTGTCTTTTTTAAAATGAACTTATAGTACATTAGTTGGTTTTCCTACGAAGTTGCCATTTAATTTTGGAAATAATCATCAGTACTTTCTAGCCAGTATGAATTTCGCAGTAAAAAAATAGTCCTCAGATTTTGGTAAAGCGACCGACGTCTGGAACTATTAGAATTTTTTTTTATGGCTCTGGCGTAACCTTTTTAAACGAGCATGTGTACATAAGACACTTAAAGCATGTCAAGATCGTAACTTTATATTCCACAATGAATGTCTTTCTTTTATCTTTTCGTCGGCCTAACTTAGATGTACCAAAGAAGGTTACAGTATCGACAATGAGAAGGAATTTAATATACTTGAAAAAAAGAAAAAAAACCAACATTGTATGTAAATGCATAAAACACGTTAGCAACAAAATTGTATTGCCTTATAGAACGTTATTTAATTTCAACTCATGGTTTGAATGATATTTTAACACGAGGCCATCATTATAAATCAGTAATTTGAGTGAGGAGACACTAGAGTACAAAAATTAAATATGTACTAACGATGTATGCAAAATGTGCCAGAAATACAGAAAATCCATTATGTAACCATGTGGGTTCACATAAAATAACTTAACCACAATACGAGCATCTTTAACGAGCTGGAAAATCGAAGCCACATGAGGCGCTAATAAGGTGTGACAAATTAAACAAACAAAGTAGGTCACGGAATTTGAGATAATTCACCGAGATACAGTTGTCTTAAGTATTTGCTAACTATTAGTCATTTCAGGCTCTCTCATCCTGTCTCTTACAACCTGACTCCCCCATGCATTTTTGCCCTCAGGCGCATTCACCACTGTGGCCATTATCAACCTAGCGTCCTTCACACCGCAGCAGTACTTTACGAGAGCTTAGGGGTCACAGGGTTATTTTAATCAG
>NQII01009854.1:517-45420 GCA_002778355.1 Clitarchus hookeri | reverse complement strand
GACGTTGAGGAAGCAAAAGGAATGACGCGGTAGATTCGTCTTCAGACGAAGAAGAGAAACGGGGCCAGTGAACCAGCCGAGGAGGCCGGCACTGAAGTAGGTAATGAGAGACGGACCGGCCGGGAGATGGGAAACCCTGCACACACAGAGAGACGGTCGAAAGGGGAGCTAGGCGTGGTCAAGTCGCTGCTTCCAAGAAACGTGCAACACTCCAGGAGAGGTAGTAAAGAACGCGTGCAAAGATACGCGTACGAGAGAAAAAAAAACGTGTCGAACTGATCGGAACTGCGTGTTCCTTTGCAGAAATTGAAGCTACTGAATGCCCCAGTTGTAACGAGCGATTCCACAACACCCCCCACGTCCCATTTCTGCTCATTCAAGAATTCTCTAACTTCCTTCTACAATAACGTCGATCTCAGAGATGTAATTTTTTATGTAGACGTCTTCTTGCAGGGCGAGGCAAGCCCTGTGTGTGTTGCTTGTAGGCATGTGTGGATTTATTTAGTGAGTAAAGCACCTTCCTTCCAACTTGCTTAATAGCCTGCCGGTATAACGCGGAAGCCATGACGAGAAAAACAACAGTGACATTACGTGAACATGTTATTCGGGTATGGTCAGAGAAATCCTGGATAAGCGCTGTGCAAACATTTCATAATAAATTACAACAAATTTATTTTATACAAATGTGCCTATAAAATGTTATTTTAGAATTATGAATGAACGATTCTAAGAATAATATAGAATATGCACTTGTAAATCTAATTCAGTTGTAAATGTTACGGACATCCAAAAGTTATTTTTTTCTGCAGCCCAGGGAACTAATATTATGACTATGATTATACTCTGGCCATATTAGTAATGTGATTTCTTAATTTGCCGATTAATAACGTTCACTTGCTTTTTAATCTGGCGACTTAGGTTTCTGTGGATTTTATGGACTGCAAACTCATCGCTGAAAGATTTCACTTTCTGATGAATAATTCAAGGTTCTCCGATCACCGGGCCAAAGGGATTACGAATCGAGTCCCAGCAATTACACCCGCATAGATAGACATAGACCAGCCACTTGTGTCTACTTGTAGGAACAAGACAATATATATATATATATATATATATATATATAAGACATTTAACTGATTATAGCTATCTCACGTGTTCATACCACTGAACAGAAAGCATACTGAACAAGCCCGGGTAGTAAATGAAACTCCATAGTACAAACTGTCTTACCTGAGGCGAATTAAAGTTACATGCGCTGATATTTACCTGTCCAAAAATATGTAACATTGCAGATTTTTGAGGTTATGTTTACCATTAGTCATATATATTTTTATTATATATAATTAAAGTAATTAAAGAGTAGTTGCTTATGTTATCACTCAATTTAATATTATTCCAAATTACGCTTTATTACATATATTAACAGTACGATATTTAGTTATTTTAATAGATTATTGACATAGAGATCACGTGTAAGTAGTTTTCATTTGTTTCTAGACAATATTCAGTTTATTTTAATTTTTTCACTAGAGGGTAGTCAGCATTAAATGTTTATTAAACCAAATTCTAAATAAAATTATCCTGGTTGTCTCTAGTCTCGCCATTGCTGATTGGCGGAGAGATATTCCATGGTAAGACGACAGCCAATCGGAGGACAGGAGACCACATAAGTAAGGAAGAAGTAAAATATAATATAATTTTTTCTTTACAACAATTCTAACCACCTCCAACGATGGACATGTGTCGTATATTTAGAAAGTTTTCATGATTTAATATTTAATACAATTGATGCGAGATGTTTGTAACTTTGAATAATTATTGATTTAAGATGAGGAATATTACTTTTATTGTGTTTGAGAAGATTAATTAATGATTTGTTGAATTTGTAGGAAAATAAGAACGACGTTAATGAAATATTTGAGATGTCGATAATTTCAACGTTTTGATTGATTTGAAAGGTTACAACTGACGACCTGTTGAGATATATTTAAAATGTTATAAACGGCACCGAACGTGTTCATGGCAGAGTTGTGAATTGAATTGTATGAAATGTAACAAACGTTTATAGAAAATGCTGTGGTATTTGTAATAATACGTGTATAACATACAATGGCAGTATAAAATATTTTAACAGAAAAATAAAAATAAGGCAACCTGGGAATGTAATGTTGCTTTTACTGAAAGAAGTACGGTCATGCAAATGCATTTAAAGACTGTTCTCGGTAAAGTGAGCACTTCTGAAACTAACCTTTGAAAAAATTGCTGCCCGTAACCACACGTATGCTACATCACACACTGGCATGCAGGTACCAGTTAAGTTGGCAGCAAATTGATTAAAAATTGTTCTCACACTTGACGTTTTATTGAGTATCATATGTAAATTTATCGCTATTGAAGTTAACTTTTCTTGTTTTATACAATATTTATGAACACGAATTTGTTTATTATTAAAACATTTACTTTCCTTTAAAGAAAGCACGATTTCACTTGGATCGCGCATGATTAAAGCGAGACGGTCCATACAATGATAATCTTACATAAAGCTGAAGAAGAGAAAATTAAGTAAATAGTAGATACTAAAGTGCTCAACTAATAGTGAACAACCCATAAAACGCAGAACATGCGGACACCAATAGGAAAATTATAAACCGTTATTACAACTGCGGCAATGGAAAACAAAACCTTTGGCACAAATAGGTAAATTTTCAATTACTACGATTTTCACTATTTTAAGGCAACTATTTAACTTTTTCATCAAATAATTTTTTAAGATTTATTTATATTTATTTTTTATTCTAGTCTTTGCAACGGAATCACGACTTACTCAGTGTTGCCATAATAGTTTAATGGCAAAAGTATAGTGTGGTTAAAACGGGAATAAAGGGAAATATATGATCGGGTCAGTGAAATAACCAAAATCTTTAAGTCGTTATTTCGTTGGCCAGGATGAATGTAGCCTATAAAAGCGGGTGTACGTACGAGCATACACATATTCATACGTGCATGCATACACATACGCAAACATAGGATTTTGCACATCTTTGTTTTCAGTTTCATTACTTTTACAATTTTGGCCGTTAGAGGTTTTATTCTTTGTTGTCGATGTTTACATGACTAGTAGGATCTTATTTTCTTCCTATCTATTTGCTTTCTCTTCTGTGGCTACCTGTCTATTTCGCCCTTTTCTCGTTCATTTTGTTGACTTATGTTTGAAGATGGACATAGGCCATTTGTATCCACTTAGTATAGTGTGTACACTAGTGTAATTAATTTTACGGTGCACGGTTATCCACATACAGGGTAAACGCGACAAGCTGCCGTACCGATAGTAATCGGCTGTGAAACACTTATTTTCTATTAGGTGATCAAATTTCAGTAATGAAGTCCGTCAGTGGTACAAGACGCTCGCTTACGTCTCCGTACAGGATTGGTTAGAGTGCTCGACTGCGCCCTCAGCTCCTTTAGACTGTTGAGATGTTGTACCTTTGCTACGTTTCACGACTGGGAGAAGTCTCTCGTCAATTCCGGGTTGTCAGTGTCCGAAGTATTTATTGACATCTCAATAAAACCTTCTTTCTACTCACTGATGTCTGGCCCTCTTGCATGGTACGAGGGCCCACTGATAACTAGTGTTGACACACATAATTATTTCTCTGTTTTCTGTCTAACAGAGCCGGACGACCACCGCATATGTGCGAGGTGTCACTGGGAGATGGGGCTGACCAAGGCTTTGTCATGGTCTGTGCACCATTCATAGGGTCATCTGTATTTCGCGAAAAGATTTCAGGACACGTTCAGAAACACTTTCGTAATTGGATCATTTGAATTGTTTAGCATTTTATCTGGCTATCCGCGAATTACGGACGGTCAGCATCGAAGAAACTTAATTCCGATTGGCTCACTCATGTAACAGACTGTCTTCACACGAAGACAAGCGGTCTATAGTCTAATGAAGACTGCGCGTGTGCACATAGGATACTGAAGCCTAGCCTCCGCGTAAATCTTTTCGCGAGAAACAAGTGGCCCTAGCCATTCAGTAATTTGTAGTACACTAATGTGTAAGCTGTCCACTTAATACTCTCCCCAGGTACGCAGCAGGATAAGTGAAATACACGCCTATACTTAACTCTGTTATTTGAACAAATTACTTTCATCCATTACGTTCTGCCGGACCACACATACGGCCCCGCATATACAGCTGCGTGCGTGAAATTGCCGAGCACCTCACAATTATGTCGTAATTTCACCGAACTGCGAAGTAATGCGGCGGAAATTACGAAGTTCAGTCGAAGCGTGTGTGTGGTCATATTGTAGAGGTCGGTGGAATAGCAGCGAGTTATCATGGCCGAACCTAGCTTGACTGTGCGCCTACCGCTCGTGCCATCTGGTGGGGAACCCGCGAACTTACTTGCAGGCGATAACAACATTTGCAGATGCATGGGTACACGTGGTGAAGGAACGAACATAAGCTCGTCCATTTTAACAAGGTATTAGAGATATTGCAAAATAGCGGGAAAAAAAATCCGAGTCAACATATCTTATAAAACACTCTAGCTGCTTGATAATTTTATGAATGGATGATTCAAATGTTGCTTCGAAGTGTTATTTGCAGACTAATAACAAACGTTCTACTTTAGAGTATCAGAATACTCTCTGGCCCAGTGGAAAGGGATAGTTTACTGCGATGCATGCACGATAACCAATAACGAAAGAAAATTGTCAAACGTGTGAAGAACACGCTAAATCCTAAGGGGCAGTCAACTTTCCCGCTATAAAAAATCGTCTCTAAAGAAGAAATATCGAAAAACAGCGTGGCCCCGGTGGTGTAGTGATCAGACTACTCGGCTCCCACCACGGCGAACGGAGTTCGATTCCCGACAGGGTCACTCCCACAACTTGTGGGAATTGTGCCAGGAGATGCCACTGGTCGGCGAGTTTTCTCGGGGATCTTCCGATTCTGCCACCCTTCCATTCCGGCGCTGCCCGTCATCGGTTCTCAAGACCCCGATGTTAATAGCCACCCAAATCTCTCCACTCGAAGTACAGCACACGTGGTGATATTAGTTTATCACGAAACTACCGAGCTGGGTGGCGCAGTGGTAACTCACTGGAGGGCCCGGGTTCGATTCCCGGTATGACCATCCTGATTTCTGTTTTTCATGGTTTCCCGAAATCGCTCCAGGCTGGGATGGGTCCTTAACAAATGCCATGGCCGATTCCTTCCCATTACTTCCCCAATTAATCTTCTCTGAGCCAATTTACTCCGTCTTAATGACCTCACTGTCAACGAGACGTTAAGCCCAACTAACTACCTACCTTCCTTATCACGAAATTATTCATGCCAAGATAGTTTTCAACACTGTGTAGCCAATTGCCATGTTCGTGACTGGACGATAGAAACCTTGTCTGCAGACACATTACTGATCTCCAGAACTCGTGAGTTACAATTCCTGCTGGCGCAGTCAACTGGGCGAAATAACTTCACGCACATGCGACACCTATTAATGAAAATAAAACTTCCTACTTGTGCAAAGTATATTCGGACCTACGCAGATAAAAGTCTAATGTTGGTCCAACAGTATTAATGTTACAAGTACAGTAATTTTTTATTATATGTGAGCCGTTGGTAACTAATGTTGCAGTTAATGTAATATACTGTTATGTTATTAATGTAAAAGTAAATTTAACTACTTTTGCATCAACGTTACCTCGATACTGTACTGCCAACATTGAGATGGTGTATATGTTACGGCAAAATGAATTTTGTGTTGAACTGATGTTAAAGTTGTGTTAAAATGTTTCATGTATTTCCTTTGCTTTAAAACTACATTTCGACCTGAAATAAATTAAGCACAATTATTTTGTCACAAAATTACATATTACCTACGAAAAAAATATATATATTTTGGCGTGGTGTGAAAGGATGGAAAAATAAGGGGGCCCCTCTCGAAACTTCGACTTCTGTGCATGACAATCTCCACGTCACAAAACCAATCGTCCTATGAATTGCTTTATTTTGACATGTCTGACTTATTTTAATATTATGGGTATTCTCTAACATACAGTATAACGACATCCTGCAGTGATTTTCGTTATGTGGAAATACTTTATGCTCCAGAAATTTATGTATATTTGCTACATGTAAACTGCTTTACTATGCTTGAAAGCTGTCTAAGTTACATTTAATTATCATTCTACACGCCTTGCAATTTAAATATAGTGGTTTAATTTTACGAGCTTATCGCTGTTTACTAGTATCTACCATTTTATAACGTCAAGTCAGTGTAAGCTGGTGTTGGCTGGACACTACTTTAATGTCGTAGCAGTCGTAGCAACAAAAATATTTTGTTATTCCTGTTATTTTTAGCTTAATACAACTTTTCGTTGCGCCAACATTACTCAGAGACCTAGTTAACATTAAAGCTTCAAAAGCATATTTAATTACAGTAATATAAGGCTTTGTAAATGGTTAACATTTTTAACTTTGTCACAGCATTATTAGTTTTACTACATCATAAACGTTCAAATAAATGGCTCAATAGTAATTTTAGACTTTTTCTGAGTACCAAGTGCTATTATGAGCAGCAAAAAATTGTTCTCCTTTACACGCAAAGCACTCAACACGAGTGCAGACTTGTAGTCATGAAACGTGCAAACATTGCGTCAACCCCGTTATTTTATGACGTAATAAAGATAAAAGATTATATCTGCCCCGGAATATTTGCGTTTGCGTTTTGGACTTTCGCGTTTTAGTCATTTTAATTCTAGAAAATTACACTTTAGTGGACTCTCAAGAATCTGGAGGTTACGTAGAGGTAGTGAACAAAATGATCGGATCACCTGTGACACGACAGGAACTCGTTGTTGGTAGGGGACTGGCCCACCCTTGGCTTGAATCACAGTTTGAATCCGACGTGGAACTGACAAATACAGGCCATGTACGACGTTCAAGGGAATACTGATGCATTATTTTTGTAGAGCGGTCTCTCGTTGGAAAAAGTGCATCTGGAGGTGGAAATATAGCATTGGTCGGACCATGCTTGGACACTCGGAGCAGCGTGAAGGGAGCGTTGTCGTCGTGGAACACGGGCCGTTCGCCGGGGAGCAGGGTCTGAAGCACAGGATGGAGATGATCTCCTAGAATGCTGTGAGCTTACCAAGCAGGACTACGAGCCACCCCTAGATCACAACACGATATCGGCTTCACACCATTTCACAGCCCCTCCTATCCCTATCACAGCGCTAAACAAATTCCGTATAATTGCGTACAAAAACCACTTGTAAAAATATCCAGAAATGTCAGAATTACGACCTCTTTTTTCCTCCTCAATAAAACTCTCCATAAGTTTCACAAAACTTCCTATGAGTTCGTGTAACCTCTATGAAAATTTCAGTTTTACCGGTTAATGGAAACGGATTATATATATGTTTTGCAAGTGTTTGTGTAGAACATATATAAAACAAGATTTTAATTTATTTAATTTATTTTCTTCTCTTTGTAGCGGAATTTGAACATTTACAACGCCCGACTTCAACAGTTTACAGACCGGGTTCACTCAACATGTTTCCGTTTAAACAGAAGATGCACTTGGCTTTTGCAGTTTCTTAAAATGGCGTAGTCTTTAAAAATTTAATGTCTTCACCGATCGTTTGTGCAACATTTTGATGTTATACGCTGTTTGAATAATATTCCGTTAAATTACGAAAAAAGTTTTGGCAAAAACCATTTAGGAAATCTTTGTGAAATTACTGGCACATATTTTTCAATAATGGCCCTTCCATACATTTCACACAACGTTCCTTGAATTCACACAACTTTATGTAAAATCGCTGTTAGTTTTCCTCCGTATTTGTGATTTTTGAAGTGGGATTCCAAAAACAAAAGTTCCTTTTTTCTCTGCATGTGTATGTACGTTTGCCTGTGACTGTGTGAAACCAAGAAATTAGAGTGTTTAAATTTTGTTAAGAAGTGGCATTTGAGCAAAAAAAAAAAAAAACAAAGTAGTGCCACAGCTTAACCAATCTAACAAATTTTTTTATTTTTTAAGTTTTTGAAAAATTTTATTGACATTTTTTGACAGCTTTTCAGCTCATACAGAGTTCAGTGACATATCTAAACAAATTAATGATATGTTAGTGCAGCACGCAACTACTCAGTTTCAACAATGTCGGAGTGTTTGAAATGTTGCCGTCTACTGAAGGTCGTACGCGTTCCTTTGGATGCTGGAACATGCAGGTATGTATAAGGGACGTGCATTTCTTAAATACTGCTCAAACGACAACCTTATGCTAACATATCCGAAAAACGCTTAGTTTAACCTCGGCTGTGTTCGTCCCCGAAACTCGAAGCTATACAGATCATACGGAGAGTTTCCATATGTTTAATGTAAAGTGATTATTTATATTTTTGTCATTACCGAGTGCGTTTCCGTATATTAACTGTATGTACATTCCAGTGAAACTACTGTGAATGTATATTTCCGTCAATCTTATATAAATACAGATAAATATTTACTTTGCAGCCAGCATGACATATTTTTTCGTGCGTTCTAATGCCATAAAAAAGCAATTTTATTAGACAGAGCATGAATGTTCATGTCGTAGTGCATTGAACTCGCGTTCGGGATTGAGTGAGCGAGTGAAGAGATTTGGGCGGCTCTTATTATCTTGAGAGGCGATGAGAGTGAAGTGAGTTGGGTATGGAGCAGCGCCAGAATGTAAGGGCGGAAGAAAAGAGAAATCTCCGAGTATACCCGCTGACGGTGGCCCCGTACGGCACAATTCTCACATACGAAAATCCGGGAGTGACCCCGCCGGGAATCGAGCCCGGTTCGGGTAGGTAACAGGCAAGTAATCTAACCACTACACTACCGCGGCGTCCTCGCGTTCGGGAGGTCAGTGGTTCGATTCCACGTGACTACATTTGAGCGTACTTTCGCCTGATTTTTTTTTCAATTCCCCATTCCTTAATTTGTGCCTTCCAGATTCCTCACCCGCCGAAAAATTCCACTATAGCCCTAAGCTTCCGCGCTTAAAAATGAATACTTAGTGTTTGATTAGGTATTATTGTTATTATTTTTGTTAAAGGCTGTTTGCGGTAAAGTGAGCACTTGTGAAAGCCCTGATAAAGATCTGCTTGTATGCACGTTCCGATACTCCCGCGATGTGTAAAATAAACATTGCCGTGGGCCTGGTCTCATTATTCATGCGCCGTCAAGTAAAATTGTGCAATTATTTGAAAAGCATATATTCTAACGTTTTGCTAATTCATACACTTATATGCTTAAAAAATATAGAAAGCAATACACGTAATTTCAGTAATCACAAATGTATTCCTAACACTTTTAATTCAGCGTTAAGACATGGAAGTACTATCTCTCCGTCGTTACCAACTTTACAGGGCGCATGCCAGTCAGTGTGCCCGTTAAAACTCACGCAGGGCAGTGACAGTTTCTCAAAGGTTTATTTCAAAAGTGCTCACTTCATCGTGAACAACCTTCACTGTTATCGTATCAGCGGAGCGAGCGACTGTCTCCTAGCCGCGACGGTTGCTGTGCATCTCGGGTAGTGAACAAGGCCATCTCGGAAGACAGCAGGTGGTGTGTGGGGTTGCGAAGGGGGAGAGACGCTGCTCCGCGCAGCCCGCCATGGATCGCGTGGCCCGCCTATCCGAGCGGGCAATTACGGGGTGCGCGAAATATCCCCCAGACCCGCCTTGGAGGCTGGTCCGAGCGCTGTCGTGACGGAAGCCTGCTCGCCGAGCTGGCCAGCCTGCGGAACTGGTCGTCTGGAGCTCCGAGGCTAATTGAAACCCGTTTTTTTTCCTGGCCGGCGCGGCGGACGAGATAATTAGTTCGCAACAGTAGCTAAGATTGGCAGTGGTGGCAGAGATGCTAGGTCCTGTTTCATCCGGCGTGATAAAAAAGATACAAGGGAAGAAAGGAAAAACAATTCAATACACAAATTGCGCTGAAATAATATTTAACTACAATAATATTCTACTTATGCAATTTCGTTTCTACGATAACATTTATTATTATCTTACCTGCTTTCTTAAATAAGAGGTTAGAATGAGTAGCTAATTCAAATAAAAATAAATTTCACCGGTACCATTCTCAAGTGAACAATTTACAGGAATAACTCAAAGAAAAGCTCATTAAGTTAGATTAATTAATGCCTACGGGTACATGAATTACAACTCACCAAGCTGTGAAGTGTCTGGATCCCAGTTGTCCAGTGTTTCTTGAATCTGAAAGAATACAGGACATAGTTAGTTCAGTCTGCATATACACTGCCAGAATTTATGTGCAGTAACTCCCATAATCCCCTAAGCCCTGCTTAGAGTATACTTTAATTCTAATTTTGTATCATTTTGCAATATGTAAAATTAAAATTCCTTACATTCATTACCGTCTGTATTTTGGAAGAAAAGAGCCTCGCCACTTGGAAATATTTATCTTACCTCGAAAATTACAATTTTTATCTTAACATTAAACATTGACCACGTAATGATCTGAGAACAAGATTAATTTTTCCACAGCTTATGTAAACATTTGTTTTCCATGCCGAATTTCCTGGGCGCGAAATAAGGATTTTGGTACAGTATGCCACTGAGAAATGGATTATTTCAATTAGAAGGGGTGCACGAAAACATTTGAGACGAGCCAAAAATGCGTCGTCGACAGAGACTATATCAGTCTCGTTTCCATGCAGCGTTTCTCTTCAAAAGCTAGCGTGTCTCTCGGGAGGTTCAGGGTTCGATTCCCGCCCACTGCATGGAAGGTGGCTCTCCCAAAGTGGTTTCGCACACCTGTTCTAGAAGTATGCTGATGCAGTTCGTCAAGCGGTATTTCTAGTAGAAATTTTTAAACACCTCAAGTCGACATCTGGCTGTAAGGAAGCACAGCCACGGATATTCCCAAGACTGCATGCACAATGTACTCCCCGAGTAGCTGAATTTTTTTAAATTAGATCTGTGACAATAGGATGTTATTACACGTGATGAAAAACTCTCAGTAAAATACTACACATTTTAAAATCAATGTTTTCCCGTATACGCGTATCTCAGTAAGTAATTAGTTTGTACTCTAAGAAATCATTCGGAAATTTACAATAACAGTGTATAAGATTAGTGAGAAAGCGGGAATGAAATTTTTTTCCCTCTATACATTCATTGTAGCGTTCCTACATTTGCTCAGGATGGGTAGGGAAGTTTCCAGCTTTGTATAGTAGCGACGCCAAACATCCTTACATATGCAGCTTGATGTGAGGTATTATTTCCATACAGTATGTATGTTCAAAACATCGATTTGCAGTTTAGAAAATGTAGCATAAAATATTTTACAGTGTGGGAATACGATTGTTTTCCAGGAAAGGTAACAAAAAAACTATTATATACAGCCGCCACTGTTTACTTTTATCCAATTAAATATATCAAAAACCTGTAGACCTGTATGATAATGAACTATACGAACGTATCCATAGAACGAATAGGCCTATGCAATAAATCGCCGTTGTGACTAACTAAGCACTTACATACGTATGTATTATGCATAGATTATGCGAGTAAGTATGCATAGATTATGCGACGAATTGCGAGGACGAATTGCCTCTCCTACTGCAACTATAGGCTATTCCCGGTAAAGTGAGCACCTTTGAAAGCCCTCTCATTTGGAATAATAGTCAATAAATATATTTTATTTTCGCCTTAGACGTTAACTTCCAAGTGCGGTGGAATATACACACTGTATTTATTACTTACATGGCAGTATTTATTTCAATAAGTGGTTAAAGGATAAAATATAGCTAAAAGAAAAAAGTAACTAGGGCCTAAAAAGTGCTCACCTTGCCGTGAACAGCCTATAAGCACAAACTACAGGATGTACGAGGGAATTATGCAAAACCAGTTGCGTGATACTGCAACCAATGGTCTCAGGGCAACACGCACGCAGAGGACTCGTAAGTTGAAACGAACACAACAAGGAGCTGAAGTGTACCATTGGGCGTTTTTATCCGGTAGGGTAAGCAAGAGCACCCTCTTTTGTGACCCAGGAAAATGAAGAGGAATGGGGAACGAGAAAAGTGAACCAATCTAATAGCATTTCTGATAAGTACAAAAACTTATTTTCTTTGTGCTACAAAATAAATTTAAGTTGTTACANTACCAATCTAATAGCATTTCTGATAAGTACAAAAACTTATTTTCTTTGTGCTACAAAATAAATTTAAGTTGTTACACTGATGGGGTACGGGATGGAGGGAAAAAGGGGGGGGGGATTTGTGGTAATCAAAAACATTTGTTGGCCACAGAATTATTTTGTCAATACATCTTACAAAGATATTATTTGCATTCAACAAAACTTTTAAACTTTTCTATCATCAGTACTTAGTGACAAGCAAAAAAATTCGTAGTTTCGCGGTCACCAATAAAATTTAGTGCGTTCGTAGGCAATAATGTGCTAATTTTAGTCGCAGCAAAACAGTTGCGATGCTAGCAGCAATACTGATTAGTGTGGCTCACAAAAGTGTTTTGCGGGTTGCGGGATTAGTTTGGATAGGTAAGGCTTACCTACCATTAAAAGCCAACATCAGGACCGCCGGACCAGGAATGAACCCTGGTGTTCTCGAATGCGAGTTTCACTACGCCACCACGCTCGATGTTGGGGGTTTTTACTTGATCAAGCATATACCCCAAATCTAATTAAGTAGCTCACTTGCCAAGGCCTCGACACTTTATCTCACGGAAAGTTTATTTTCTGTAATCATTTATGTGAGCTTTTCTTACTTGAAATAAATGCATTATGTAATCCATTCCTACTTTCTTGAATTAGTTCGACGAACATGGGCAAGTATTGTATTGTAGCCATATAAGGTGGCCACTTCCAATATGCCAGTGCATGCGCGGAATATAACATATGAAGGTATAGTCTATTTGCAGTTTCTTCACACGTTTTGAATAGAACCTTTGAAAAATCACCCCATATATTACGTGTTTGGTTCTTTCCTAAATATGCCATATATCACAAACGTTTTATACCCGTGCTAACATAAATGTACCTTATTTTTNTATACCCGTTCTAACATAAATGTACCTTATTTTTTGGATAAATTGAACTTTTAATTACATTTCATCAAGAAATTATAATATTTAATTTATAATTAATATGAATAAAAAAGAGGGGGGAACTAAGTGTGTTGGCAACGCCTAGTAATAAATAGTTCTTATGCAAAATATGATTACACTGAGTACGCACGAATGCGATGCGTTGTCCCGTTGGTGTAATTTTCTAGAC
This sequence comes from Clitarchus hookeri, assembly GCA_002778355.1. Classification (NCBI taxonomy): domain Eukaryota; kingdom Metazoa; phylum Arthropoda; class Insecta; order Phasmatodea; family Phasmatidae; genus Clitarchus; species Clitarchus hookeri. The sequence continues at coordinate 32,128 of NQII01009854.1, read as the reverse complement.
TTGATAAGTCTTTGTTTGCATGACGCGGACGAATATCCTGGAAGTATAATTTTAGCAGGGCTTAAGAAAATTTGGAAGTAACCGTGGATGGACTATAGGTTTGCATTCGCAGCAAAATGATTTACATTGCTGGCCATTGCAATTACAACACCAAGAAGGACGTGAGCTATCACGATATTTATTGGACCTAACACCCATAATACACTGGTGACATGATCACTCTTGTAGTTCAGTACGACGTACAGAACGTATGGAGATCAGGACTATGCGACCCCACAATGGGCGGCAATAACAGCTGCTACACGACGCTGTATTAGGAGGAAGATCGACTTTGGATGTCCGTCTGTATTCTCCGTCCATGCTGCTTCGATGTGTCCCCTAAATTCATCCACTGTGGCGAGCAGTCAGTGGCGGCCGCAGTAATGGGAGCCTGTACACGATGCCCTGATGCTGCAGATGGCGTATGGATACAGGTTGGTGTACCACATGCCTGAACCCCCGAGCGAGGGTGTTTGATGTGGCCGTACGGCCCGTGATAGCCATGCGCGCCAGATGTCTGTCTTCGCGCTCTTTGGTGCGACGGGGCCATCGACTTCCCTGCACGTTGCTCATCCCATCCCTCCTCACCCTCTCATCAATATTTGCTTCCCTGTGGTTGCATTTCTTCCAACGAGAGAACCAATTTCAAAGTAGGATAATCCACAATGCCAATAGGCCACGATTCTCCCGCAGTCAACGGTGGAAACCTGTTCGTCTGGTTGTCGTATTCTTCGACGCGGCATGATCACTACGTCTGTGCAAACGAACGGCGATGTACTATGGACGACATGCATGTTATTTCTGCCCACTAAATATTTGTTAGCAGCCAAGAAACATTTTTTCAATAAACAAATATGTTAGTGGACACTAAATGGCTTTAATACTATGTGTTATTGTACACCACAATATTTTTTTACAAGCAACAAAATTTCTCCTTGGTAAGAATCAATTAAAATAGTTTTGTAGCCACCAATAAATATCTTCTTTCAATGTAGTATACTCAAATAATATCATTAGGTAATACTTAGACACAGTAAAAGTACCTTGCACAACATATTTCAAGTGACACTGGTTAAAACAGCATACAATGCTAAACAAATATTCTCGTAAGGGACATTCGAGCACCCTCTCCTCTTCTTATACGAACACCAATGTGTTGTACAGAGAGAAATACAGCGAGAGTGTGTGTGAGAGAGAGAGATATAAAACCGCTAGGTGGGTCACATCGCCATCATGGATTGCATAAGGTTTTATACATTCAAGCAGCGTGCGCCTTGGCCTTGATCGCCGCCTCTGGTACAAGAGGATTTTGTTTTCAAATGCCAGTCGCGACTTCAGTTTTTGTGTCATGGCCGCTTAGACCCATGACGACTGATTAAGTGTACGACAGTGATCAGTATTTCAGTAGTCAACTGAAAATTACTCTGTATTATAAACCCTCTGGACACAAATTATATTTAAATTACTTTTCTCGCCATACTGTTGTTTTCACGTTCTTTATTCCGTGGAAAATATTGCTTCAAGCTTGAAAACATTATAGGATTATTACGAAGTGATCAGGAAGATAGACACTGGGGCGTGACCGGGGACGGGGGTGTCCTAGGGGTTGTAACCCCCTTACTTTTTTCACTTAAGTTGTCGAACTTATTACAATATTTTATAAGCCTTTATTTATGTTGAAAATATGTGATTGCTGTAAAATATGATACATTTTATTATATCCTGAGGTAATTTTTATCCAATTATTTATACTAATGAACGTCCTAATGCCACTGTAACGTCCCTCCTTTCACTTCGATCATCATACCCTCCCTCCCCCATCTGACTTTTGAGACCTAGCGAAATTTCTGGTAACGCCACTGAATAAAAACGGTCATTATTTTGCTTCTAGACAGTTAAAGTAATGTTACAAGTCTGCAGTGCCAAACTTGCTGCTTCCCTCCTGCGACCCCTTCATCGCCCTTCTAAGGTCTGAATACATATTACCTCTTCAAATATGTATGCTGCTGTTATAAAGAAAATGGCCAGGTCAAAGGTGTTACAACATAGTTGCATTTTTGTCGCATTGGTCACGCAGAATTATCATCAACTTATACGCCTGCCATAATTCGTTACGAACACCAATTTTACTGCACCAACAGGAAAGTATCCCCTGTTTTCATCATGGCGGGGGTTGCCGTCGGTAGTAAATAGATGCATACCTGAAAAACCTAGTACAATAACACAGAATACACACCCGCATCGTCCCACCTACAACATACTTTGATTGATCGTAAATAAACTCATTCCACCGTAGCACTTTCACGAGGGTAAACCGCCCTCAGGAATAGTTTTAGGCCATTAGTCGTATATATTTTTTTTTCGGAATATCTTATAGAAAATATATATTATGTACTCATATATATGAAAGAGAGAGAGAGAGAGAGAGAGAGAGAGAGAGAGAGAGAGAGAGAGATAATGTGAGATGCCGCGCCGACCACCCGACGAGCGTGGTGCAAGGTCAAGGAGAGAAAGCCAGCAGCAGAAGAGCTTGTCGTAGAGGAAGGGGTCCACCAGAGGCTGTACACGTCTCTCGCCAGTGACCCACTGGGCCGGGGACCATTTGTCGGCTGAGAGGTCATCGGCCGCGGCATGCCGCCAGTCCGTCTGGCCGCCGAAGTAAACAACCCCCTCCCCCTCCGGCACTTTTAGGGAGTAGAGGGGGCACGCCGACTGCATGACGCGTTTCCCTTCCGGAAGCGGCAGCCGCCCTGGAAACACGTCAGCTGCACGGCTGTCTTCCGCGGCGAGAATTCTGTATGCAGTGTACTTGTGCGCGGGGCTGCTGCAACTCCTCAGTAGGGCTTTGCGATCTGACGATATATCGATCGCGGAACAATATTCCTGAGGTATCGCAACTGCGATATGGTCCAACAGTATACTATATCAATATAACGCATATCGCAATATAAGCGGTATATGACATATNTCGCAACTGCGATATGGTCCAACAGTATACTATATCAATATAACGCATATCGCAATATAAGCGGTATATGACATATCGCTATAGATTTTCAATATTCTCTGGGAGCGATATATTGCACCGATATAGATATGGTCAACATGTTTCGGAACGATATTGAAAAGAGAATCTCGCACAGTCCTATTGCTCAGTTAAGTTTGCTGAAGTGTATTGGANCATGTTTCGGAACGATATTGAAAAGAGAATCTCGCACAGTCCTATTGCTCAGTTAAGTTTGCTGAAGTGTATTGGACCCGGGAGTTCACGTTAGGACATGCACGGACACTGACAGCTAAGAAAGTGTATAGTAAGGGAAGAGTGGAGTGGAGAGGTTTGGGCGGCTCTTAACAACGTGGTCTTGAGAGCTGATGAGGGTGATAGAAGTGAGTATAAAGCAATGCTGGAATTAAAGGGTGGAGGAAATGGGACATCCCCGAGAAAACCCGCCGACCAGCGGCATCGTCCAGCACGATTCCTAAATTCGAAACTTCGGGAGTGACCCGGCCGGGTATTGAACCCGGCTCGCCTTGGTGGGAGGTGAGTAGTCTGACCACTACACCACTGCAACCCCCCTACAACACTTGGAATTATTCTAACAGTTAATGAGGAAAAGAAGTGCAGTCTCTATACTAAAAGGAACACCTGACATTTGCAAAAAAGATTCCACGCATACCAGGCATCAAAATCCTGTTGCATTTCGACGCTGCTCCATACTCACCTCGTTTCACCCTCATCGGTTCTCAAGACTTCGATGTTAAGAGTCGCCCAAATCTCCCCACTCCACTTCACTTCATTCAAGTGTTGTATTTAGAGTTTACGTTAAAAATATAATGCAGTTAAGGGAGGAATTGTTCTCAAAAGTGATTCCAAAAGTTGCAAACTAACCGTGAACAGTTTATAATGGAATACAAACTACAGCTCATAAATTTTGTTCGCTAAACAGTTAAATGAAAAATCAAAAACATATAACGCTCCTTAGCTTGTAAACTGCGTGTTTGATGAAAGGGCTTTAAAAAATTAATTACTTAATACATTNAGGGGAGGAATTGTTCTCAAAAGTGATTCCAAAAGTTGCAAACTAACCGTGAACAGTTTATAATGGAATACAAACTATAGCTCATAAATTTTGTTCGCTAAACAGTTAAATGAAAAATCAAAAACATATAACGCTCCTTAGCTTGTAAACTGCGTGTTTGATGAAAGGGCTTTAAAAAATTAATTACTTAATACATACTTGTAACTACTCGAGAATAAAGTTTACAAGTCATCATGAATACTGTAACCGTTATTCTGGCCAACGCAACCAGAAACTTTCTTTTTAAAGATTGCCATATTTGAAAACATTTTAATCGAATATCTGTAAAAACTTTAAGGGCAGCTGCTTAGAACTCTGTATCAGTCTTTAGCCAGTAAAATGATTGCATCATAAGATCCATGGCTGCAGTATTATAGAGTAATTAAGGATACAGAGTATAAATAGCCACATAACCCGCAAACTCCAGCCGCACACGCCAGCAAAATGGCGTCACTAGTCATCAACATGTCGGAACATCGTTGGCCAATCAGCGCCTTAGTAGCCTACTTTCCAGCCAGCAGCCCAGGCAAGGGAGAAAACTTCGCAGCCCGCAGTAGCCAATCAGACACAAGGCCCGTTCCTAGAGCCTCGCGAAGCCAATGAGAGAATGGGTACACCCGCATTAAAGGAACCGTCTCGGAATTCGTATCTATGTATTTATTCACCCCGTGTCAGTATCTATCGCGTAGTGGCTATCTGAGTGGTGTTTGAAACACATCCCAGGCACCGCACATAACGCAGGTTTTACAGTTCAGACACTTCAAGATGTATCATCTTCAAGTACGCGAATGCCTTGGAGGTATTAAAAATAAACGGAAACGTGAAAAGGCTGCAGTGTCCTTGATCAAAACGTTGCATTTTAAAGCTACAAATATTTCAGCAGTTACACATTTTCATTATCGTAATGGTTGTGATTTGAAGACCCATGTAGTTTAGCATCAAAAGCGCTAATGAGATCTATCATGACGATAATTGTTTTATTTGTGCCTTGAAGCTTTACGTTCAATTCATTGAAATGTTGGCATATGTCTGTAAAAAACATCAATTTTGAAAGCCACATAACATCCAACAACTCTGGGTATTGTTCAATTTTTCCCTCATTTTGCACAAACAGTCTGATTTCTTCCAAGCAGTCAACAAATCTTTGAAGTACGTTCCCGCGGCTCAGCCAGCGAACATTATTATACATCAGTAAGCCATTATATACCGAGTTGACTTCATTCAACAAAGCATCAAACTTTCGCTTATTTAAAGCGTGCGACGATATGAGGTTGACTATTTTTGTGACTACCGCCATTACCTTATCAAGAGATGTTAAACCACTCTTAGCACACAAGGCTTGTTGGTGAATTATGCAGTGGAATTCAAGAATCGAATGTCCTACGTCTGTTTGAAATAAACTTATGAAACCATTTTTTTTTGCCCACCATACTTGGAGCACCATCAGTAGTGACTGAAACAATTTTTTTAAAATCAATTTCTTTCTCAGCAAGCACNCCGTTCCTAGAGCCTCGCGAAGCCAATGAGAGAATGGGTACACCCGCATTAAAGGAACCGTCTCGGAATTCGTATCTGTGTATTTATTCACCCCGTGTCAGTATCTATCGCGTAGTGGCTATCTGAGTGGTGTTTGAAACACATCCCAGACACCGCACATAACGCAGGTTTTACAGCTCAGACACTTCAAGATGTATCATCTTCAAGTACGCGAATGCCTTGGAGGTATTAAAAATAAACGGAAACGTGAAAAGGCTGCAGTGTACTTGATCAACACGTTGCATTTTAAAGCTACAAATATTTCAGCCGTTACACATCACTCGCGCACTGTAACCTTTCAACGACATTTTCAGTATTTTACGAATTTGCAAGGATGGGGAAAACATATTTTCCACCACATAAGAAGTTAATTAAAATAGTCGTAAAGCGTAAGTATAAATCTGCATGTTTATACAGCGAGCGGTGAACTAACTTCCCGAATAAAAAAACTGCTTTAATACCATTACAATATCTTTCAATAGACACTTGGCCGTACTGCACAGGGACTTGTAGCTATTTGCAAAACATAATTGAAGGTGCATGTACATGTGCTTTTAGCCACGAGGACTTGCCATGCTTCGGTCATCACTCATGGGCATGGCCTTGATATACAGCCGATCAGTGCAATATCCTCATGTACAATTTAAAAAAAAACTTTTTTTAATATAAATTAAAACTGTGTTAAAAACTAACGTTGATAGGACTGTGGCTTCCATTACTTAGCAGAGATCGCAACTATTTCAAATGAATCAAAACACTAGTGAGAAAATACAGGAAACTATTAGGTCTACAGTCATTAATACATTTTTATGTACCAAAAATGTTGTATTTTTTCAGAAGTTAATTTTTCCTTTGTGTGCAGTAATACACAGATGCTCTAACAGCAAGTTTTCTTGGAAAAATTTTGGTCAACTTTTTTATGTCTTCGGTGTGTTGCAAACAGCATTCTTTCTTTCCCGACGCAAAGAGCAACATACTTATGATGAACTATAGAGATTTTCTTAAACACGTTTATGCACAGGAGTTTAAGACAATGGAACTTCCAAGATTTGGCCGAACTCAGAGATATTTGAAGACAGACTCATTGCTCTTAAATTATGATTTTTCTTTTGTGCCTGTGTTCGAACTATCGGCGGTTCAGATTTGTCATACGAATCGAACAGCGATCGCCCCCGCATAGGACGTATGAGTACGTCAAACATACACGGTGCTAATGTGTTGCTATCTGGAAGGTTCTTGTCAGAGTGCAAAATGAAATTTACAAATTAAAAAAGAATAAAAGTATGACATTTATGCATAATTTTATACATTTTATAATACGGTTCAGAAGTATTTACGAATTTGATTAAATTAAAATGTAGTTAAAAGGTCTACTTGGCCACGACGAGTAATACAGTCAAAGGAAGTGATGAGAAATATTCTGGTAAGTTAATGTCCACAAGCCAAGCACGAAAACTCATAAAGTGAGCTAACAGCAGTTACCACCAGAGACATAAAGGAGCCTCCAGACGTCGTTCTTAGATGCAGCCTTACGTGACACAAACCAACAGAGCACAGCAACGATATCTTAGCAAATGTCAGTCGTCAACTTACTGTTTTTGCAGTTCTGTTCTAAGAGAGATGCTTGGCTGCACCTTTGCTCCACGGAGGCAGGCAGTTTACTGATGATGTAGCGCCAAACGAGGCATAATGTAATATATTTAAACTATCCTAGTGCTTATTTTATGTTACTGCTTATGGTAAATAAAAACGTATGCATTGTGAACAAAATTTATGCGGCGTTCTTATAAAAATTTTGCCGCATTAAATGCAACTCAGAAGTGAGGAATTCAAAAATCATAAAAAACACTAAATCATTTTGTACATCAATACAGCAATACACAAGATTTTTACAAAACTTCAATACTGCATACGTTCATATTTGTTAACTGCATACAGTAACTTCATTTACTTTGCATTTGAGAAATAACATGTGGTAAAAATTACGTGTACCTACTATAATGTTCAGAGTTCCTCCACACTTGAGCACGCCTTCACCATTGCCCTTTGGAGCTTCATTCTTCATAGGATAAAATAACATTTGTTAGTAATTTAGTATTAAAACACACACTTAGTACACGCAGAGGGGGTTGAGCAGGGTTAAATAACTGGACTCACGTTCGGGAAGACATGGGTTCGATTCCCGGTCCGGCCATCCTGATTTCGGTTTCCCAAAATCACTCCAGAAGAATGCTGGGTTGGTTCCATAATCGGCCATTGCCGATTCCTTCCCGTTTCTGCTTCTTTGAGCAACTTGCTCCGTCTTAATGACCTCGTTGTCGATGAGACGTCAAGCGAGTGAAGAGATTTGGGCTGCTCTGAACATCTGGATATTGAGAGCCGATGATGGTGAAGCGAGGGGAGTATGGAGCAGCGCCGGAATGTAAGGGCGGGGGGAAACGGGAGGTCCCCGAGAAAACCCGCTGATCAGCATGAGACGTTAAGCCCTTCCTACTTACATTTAGTACATCAGCACTAAATACTGACGTTTATACGTAGCATTAAAACTTAATGCTTACTAGTAAGCGCGTGGTTTGAACGTAATGTGCAGTGCTCCGTCCCCCCACCTATCAAGCAGTCACCACCCTAATGGGTCTTGAAATCATCCAGTGGTAAATTAAAATAGTTAATAACAGAAAGAAATAAAATTAAGTGTCGACATTCGGCTGCCAAGCATAAGTTTCACATATGTGTGGCATCACTTAGCCTCTGTGGAGTCGCCAGGCGAGGAGAGAAGCGAACGTCACACGCTGACGTCGGGCGCGTTTGGCGACACTACAGAGCTCGCAGTGTTTGTTTCACTTTCACGCCTGCCAGCCGGCTCGGGATTTGCACCGCACGCTCCGACCTCGAGAATTTATAATACTACCCGTAACTTATATTTTATTGCACATCCATATATGTCATTATTTATAACTACGGTCACTGATGGCCGTAATTGCTAAGAATTCTCACTCAAGTGGCGAGGAAGCCAACCGGTGATGTTTCTCGCCCAAACTCTGGAACATTGTCATCTTTAGTCTTTCTTCGCATAACTCGTTGACGTATCTCAGTTTTTGGAGATTTTCAGGATAGCAGTTTGAATGTTTTGCAGGCAATTTTGAAGGCTGTAAAACATGAATGGTTTATTACTATCACTTAATAATTTTTCCTGTTATAAATGAAAGTCTTCTTGTAACATTCAAATGATAATTTGCCAATTATGGTTTTGGGATTTATGTAAAAAGAAAAAGAGATACTTCGCTTCGTGAGAAAATTAATAATAAATTAACTAACAGTTACGACAAATCTAGGTACCAAAAAACGTGTAGTCCTTTCAAAATAAATGGAATATGCCATCGAATATCACATTTATATTGAGAAAAGAAGAATTTTATCCCACACAGGTATTTATGGTAAAAACTTACAAAATACTTTCAAAAAATTTATTGTCATTTCACTTATTTTATTGTGTGTATGAATGACACATAACTATTTGCATACTATTTGTGAAGTAAAATGCAGGAGCATAATAATAAACCTACAAAAACTATATAAAAACACAGCTTTAAAACTAAAATTACACTGAAACAACTTGTTTCAAATCAAAATTATAGTCCATTGTTTGCTTATCGTTTTAGTAATTTGAGAAAACTCTTCAAAATAGCGCTAAACAAATGAAATTCACATAATAAAACTGTGAGTAATTAAAGAAAGAAAATATAAAACACTTTTTTCCGCCTACATTACAGTTAACATTACATTAAGGTGATTATTATTACAATAAAGTCAGAATACATGCTGAAGATTACACATAGGGTATCATAAACTGGACTAAAATCAACGAGAAAGAGACCTGTAGAAAAGTTTGTGTTCTTCCAGTCTATCCCAGGTGTGTCACCTGTGCACAGCCACGTCAGGTCGTTGTATTTCTCATTGGATATCTTCAGTTGAGTTTTGTTCTGTGGTTGTAGAGTCGAGTTCTTCAGGTTTTGTTTCTTTCTTGGCAGGGAAATTTATTTATATGTCGGCTACCACATGGATGGTCTTATAAAATATTTGGTTCGGGGTTTCCTTTGAAAGTTTAAGTTCCATAATGTCCTTCCACTCGATTGGGATCCCGTCAGTGAACACTGTCCGTAGTGACCTTGTGCACACAAAGGATTCGTAGTTGCTTAAACAGTGTTTTGAAGTGTATGAAGTCAGTAAATTGTAACTGGTGAACAGTGTATGGTTGTTTCTTGCGTGCCAAGAGAAAAATTGGTATCGACTGTGAAGGAACATAGATACTACCGGAATGATTGACTGGTGTGTTAATGGTACTTATGGGTAGAGTCTCCTTCGCTCTGACAATGAAAACTTTTGAAGTATCTCAATGACATGTCGTTAATGCTTGAACTTGTGCATACTGTAACAACAACATTACCACCGTAATAGAATTCTTGTTTTGGCTGCTACAGCCATCTGCAAATAGCGCTACAGTTTTTCATCCAAGACTATCTCTGTTTTTTTGAGCTAGATGGACAGCTGTAATGACCTCCGATGCGAATATTTTGCTTTCAATTTCATTCCAGACAAAGCATGAACAATCTCTGCTTGCAATGTCATAAACTGTAACTGCATAGCGCCGTTTATAAAATAATGCACTACCCTTACTTACAGACTAGTGGAATACCTTTCGCAAATCAAATGTTCCACAAAATACACCTTTGCTAGAGATTACTTCTTGTTTGCATTTATCTTTGATTTTACGTACCATAATCTTTTCAGCTCAATGCTTGTTAAATCTGTCCTTTAGTTTTTCCTTCACAGTATCATCCCTTTCTCTGTAAGTTTGGCACAAGGAGCACTTATCCTTCTAGAGTAGTGGAAAGATAAATTCTGTTGATTGAATATTTTAATTGTATGTGAAAAAAAAAACTGGGCAAATCGTCTCCTTGTGCAAGTTCCGTTGTATATATATATATATACATTTTTTAAGTAGTTAAGTCAGAATGCAGGTATTATTTTGATGTGCTTTCCCAACAGTATAGTGAGGTTCAACCCTTGGAAAACGAGAAATGTGTTCCTGATTCGCTTATACGTTTGTCTCTATCTCTGATTGTAACTGCCTGCCAACTCGCTTTTCTTTTTCAATATTGCCAGTTACAGTAACCTTAGACAATGCAATTCTGACGGTTCTTTTAGAAATATTTAAAGTTTGCAAGAAAAACACTTTACAAACTTTAATTCGAGATCCGCAACAGTCAGTGACGCTGAGAATTGTGTTTAGTAGTATTTTGTTTAGTTCCCATACTTTCTATATGGTGCACTATAAATTCACGTTGAACTGATAGCTCCCCTAGCTTGTAAAAAACGGTCAATATTTGTTGCCTTTGCTCATCATCGACCGATCGACATTCCTGTCCAGCCTTGAAATACACTTGGGTATTACATCTTGCTTCGGGCTTTCTGACAGAGATAGTTTTCAATGTCTAAGGGCTCACGTATTCTTGACGTGTATTCCTTTTAACTTAGGCTTCTTTTTGTTCATTTACGGGAGTTTTGGTTAGTGTTACTTCTTTTTTTCCCTTTCCATCGTGAAATGTTCTGGTTGTAAAGGAATTGCTGAGGTCAAGATGTCTTTCACGAGATTTATGTCGGATACAGTATTCAATTTTGGTTTTTTAGTTTTACTCACACTGAATCTATTTAGATGGTAACTTTTCTTCCCATGTCATATACATAAGTCGGTGTCCTCCATAAAATGATCATAGCACACTTGTATATTGCGCCGAGTACATGCACTGAAGACTTCTGTGCAATCCTTTACTTCACGCAAAGGTTTGAAAGTTGGATCAGAGTCGGTATCATCATAAGATGACTTTGACACTGACAATGTACCTGGAATAGTTGTGAGTACATTGGGGAAATCTTTAAAAGCGCGCATGTTTTTACATTGTAGGCCTGTCAGAGGAATATTATCATCGGATGTATAAATTATCTGACGGAATATTATTGTTACATTCCTTACACATAAATTAACTTAAATTTTTGAATCGCTTGGCTAATGAAACGTCATCTGATTCCTTTAAAGTGTCACTTTCTCTTTATACTTCTAGCAGAGACCTTCATATCACAGTCCTTGATAACACATGTTTACTTTACACCCAATGTATATGGAGTCAGTGTTAGCACACATTAACTCTGTGGACGCAACTACATTCTTAGTTCCATCTATCCATATTTTTTTTTCTACGATTTCCGTTTCCACAGTGAAGATCACTCTACCCTCTTGTTAACCATGAAACATAAACGTGCCGATCAGGGTCTATATATTACAGTATGGTATTACAGTATAGATAACGATAAGTGTCTTAATAGAGAATTTCATATAAATACATATTATATGTTGAAGTGCAGCATGCTTTTAAAACCTAAAGTTCCGGTCATAGGTGTCCTTGTATTCATAATAAGATACATTGAAGTTAACGCAAAACATATAATGCTACTTTTTGCAGCCGTAAACACTAAGATTTTGTATTGCATTGCGATGTGGCGCAGTTTGAGTTACGCCAGTTCATGCGAAAAATTTGTATGAAGAGTCGAGGTTTAAATATTCCCACGAAGTGACATCTTAAGTTACGTCAGTTCGTGCGAACATAAGTATGAAGAAACGAGTTTTAAATGTTCCCACGAAGTGGCGTTTCTTGAGATACGTCAGTTCATGTGAATATAAATTATTCCAACATGAGACACTCTGAAACTAAAATCCCCTATAACTTTCTTCATATTGGTGGTATAGATACGCCACTTCGTGAGAGTAAAGACACCACCTAAATACATCTGAAGGTAGCATAACTCAAAAATCACATTTTTTTGAGATACATCACTTTGTGAAAAGAGCGACGAACTATGAGACATTAAATTTAAACTTCACATAAAAAATTATTTTTCGTCCATTTTACTCGAAATGAGCACATGATAGCCTTTTAAGTGGGCCTACTGAAAGTCTTCAAATCACAACCATTACGATAATGTTCCATTTGGAAGAAAAAAACATTTTGAATTTCGTACCTGTAATTTTGTTGTAATTTTTTTTTATTTCCATTGTCTGCATATATATTCTTGTCATTGCACGGCGACCGGCCAACTTTTTTAAAGGTCTACATTAACGAGAGTTGCAACAACCTAGTAATCTAGGTACATATCTGTGTAACGGAGGTAAATGGCACTATGTCACAAATATGGAACTTTTTTTTACACGAGTGCTGTTTGCCACGATGCCATAATGGCACATAGTGCGCTTTCCTAAAGGTAAAATCACTTATTATTCCGTGCAGGAGATAGTGATTTGCACCTCAGACAAGAGCGTAAAAAATACACTAAAACGATGTCAAAACCTTAGTTTTGTAAAATGTACATAGTACCCTCTACCTTCGACGCATATGTAAGTGTATATACACGTGGTGCCATTGTACGCTACCATATACATCAGGGGTGGCGAACCTTTATGTATCAGCGTGCCATTTTTTCTAAAGAAATGTTCGATGAGGCCATAGACGTGCCGTCAGATAATTTTAACTTAGTGATTATTAGAAAAATAATAATACTAAACACTATCTACTCAAAACTCTTTATTTACTACCAAAAATACATTTTGCAATGTCAAATAATAAATGTTTCAGTTGTACGCATAATTCAAATTACATTAGTGTGACTTCTGTTGTTGCAGATTTGATGACAAATAATTTATATTAGGGTTGTAAGATGTTACTTTTAGCAGAATGCATGCTGAACTGGAGTCATCTGTCAAACGGTTTCTAAGCGAGTCTTTAATGTTATTCATCTCTGAAAATAATGACTCGCAGGCATAGGTAGATGAAAATATGGTTAAAATAGCACGAGCCAGCTTCTTCAAACAGTTAAATGTGTCTGGAAACGAATTCCATGTTTCCAAAATTTTGATACTGGCATTTTTACTTATATTGCTTGACAATCTTTCTGTTTCAATTAATTCCAACTCTTTCCTTGCTTCAATAAATTTTTGAATCCATATTGAACTAGACTGGAAATCAATCAGCTGCATTTCAAATTCTTCAATTTCCAACCAATCGAATGGGGACAAATTCAGTTTATCAAATGAAGTCACATCAGGGTACATAATAAACTTTAGTGTTTCCGATAATTCTCTGAACTGAGAAAATCTCGCTGAGAATCCCTTGATTGAAGAATCAATTACAGAAATAAATTCTTCAGTTACTTCTCCACCTGGTTTCTCATGTATATCTAAATGGTTGAAATTTTTTTTCAAGTTTGGGAAATACTTGTAGTTTTTTGTAGTAATATCGTTCCTGAAAACATGTAGTTTAGCATCAAAAGCGCGAATGAGATCTATCATGACGATAATTGTTTTATTTGTGCCTTGAAGCTTTACGTTCAATTCATTGAAATGTTGGCATATGTCTGTAAAAAACATCAATTTTGAAAGCCACATAACATCCAACAACTCTGGGTATTGTTCAATTTTTCCCTCATTTTGCACAAACAGTCTGATTTCTTCCAAGCAGTCAACAAATCTTTGAAGTACGTTCCCGCGGCTCAGCCAGCGAACATTATTATACATCAGTAAGCCATTATATACCGAGTTGACTTCATTCAACAAAGCATCAAACTTTCGCTTATTTAAAGCGTGCGACGATATGAGGTTGACTATTTTTGTGACTACCGCCATTACCTTATCAAGAGATGTTAAACCACTCTTAGCACACAAGGCTTGTTGGTGAATTATGCAGTGGAATTCAAGAATCGAATGTCCTACGTCTGTTTGAAATAAACTTATGAAACCATTTTTTTTGCCCACCATACTTGGAGCACCATCAGTTGTGACTGAAACAATTTTTTTAAAATCAATTTCTTTCTCAGCAAGCGAATTTTTAACAGCCGTACAAATATCTGTGCCCTTTGTAGTTGTTAGCAACGATGTTATCGCAATTAATTCTTCCTTAATGATGTTTCCTACGCAATATCGAGCAAAAACAGCTAAACGTGCAGATTTAGTAATGTCAGTACTTTCGTCAATGCATAGCGATATAAAAGGAGCGGAGTTAATGTCAATTTTTTGTTGATCTGTTATATTTTCGGCCAGTTTTAAGATTCTTTCCTTTATTGTATTTCTAGATAGAGGAGTATCTTTAATGCGCTGAATTATCTTATCTTTATTATCGAAATCATCAAAAAGTGAGGGCGCGCATGCTAACCAGGCTTCCTTCAAAAACTCTCCATCTTGAAAAGGTTTACTATGCCGAGCAATGACATTTGCAGCCGAGTAACTTGCCGCGCTCGTATGACAATTTTTGCCAACATATTTAATCATAGACGTTGACTGTTTATTTCTGTCTTTCATTGCACTTGCAATTAATTCCTTTTGCACTGGTTCGCTTTTTTGACTAAGAGATTTGTGATTTGTTTCAAAATGCCGTTTTACAGACGATGTTCTACATACCACTGTACCAGAACATAAAACACACACCGCTTTGTCGCCTTTACTTATCATGCCATATTTTTCAGTCCACCAAGTTTGAAATTCTCTATTACACTTACTATCTTGCCCTTTTTGTTTTTTTGCTGAACTAGCCATGGTAAATAATAGTTAAAAATCAACTTTAAAATACAGTTGTGTCAACGAAATTGAACGAACGAAAACGTCAACAAACTATGCGTCATTAGCAATTGTAGTCCACGACGTAACTAAGGCAAGACAATAACAAACGAGCGCGCTTTCCGCCCGCCGCCCCGCGCACCGCACCCGTTCACTCCTTAGCGTAGGTCCGTAGGATCACTCGCGCGCGTTCGTTCCTAATATAATACTGATACCTCCCTATTTGCGCTATGGCGTATAAGTCTGTATCTGCTCTCTGCGTAGGGCGCCAGCAATGGATGCTAGTCCTCAGTGATAGGGCGTGTAAATATGTTGACACTACTGTTCGTAGTTCAAATTTACCAAATGAATTTGAACTTCCTTGAGAGTTCACGTATGTCGTTTTATTTTTCGCTTAACAAGGTTCTTCACACTTGCTGCATGTCTCTACTTAGCTTGTCTCGAGGCGCTGGTTCGTCTCTCGGCTGGGGCTGACTCCGCTCCGGTGTCGAACTCGGGGCTGCTTCGTCACCTCGTCGGGAGGCTGCGACAGTTCCTCGCAGATTGGTCTTGGCGTCGTGATGCCTTCTCTCGAACTCCACTCCTCCCGGCTCCACTCCTCTTTCCTCGACTCGCGTACGCCGACTCACTCCCTCCGCGTCTGTGGTAGAACTGACCTCTTCTCGTCTGCTCCTCCGCCGTTTTATTAGCCCGTTAGCCATATTAAAACGCCTCATCTCGCACGTGGCTGGGGGCTGAACGCCGCGCCCTTGGTCGTAAACACGTGTTCGGCGCTGCGGCTATCCGCACGTGGTCTCAGCGGCGCCGGCGATTTTGGCATTAAAGTTTTATGGCTTCGCCCACCACGTGCTCGAGTGGGATACCCGGCCCCAGTTGTATAGGGCTTAGCGTCCCCCTTTCCGCTGCGAGACACACGTGTTCCTTCCTTCCCGGAATTCTGGTGTTATTGTTCCAGCACGCTCGCCAAAGCTATTAGCTGGTTTTTGGCAGTAGCCAGCCTGCGAGAGAAATGCAGCTGTGGGCTGTGAAACCTTTTAACGTTTTCGACGCAGCTGCGAGAGGCTGTGCCTTCTCGTCGCGGCGGAATCCTGGCGTCATTCTTCTGGCACGCTCGCCGAACCCTTAGCTGGTTTATGGTGGCTGTTCGCGTTTCCTTGTCGTTGCGAGTTTCGACAGTGTGTGCCTGCTGACGGAAAAATATATCTCGGGATGCAGAATGCATCAATACGTCATAGTGAACTTTGTTATTTTAAACTAAAATGCAAACCTTTTGATCCGTGGCGTGGCGTGCCCAAAATATTGTTTCGCATGCTATCAATGGCACGCGTGCCATTGGTTCGCCATCCCTGTCCTAGGGTCTGTGCTTACGTTTTTTAATTGTAAACCTANTATCAATGGCACGCGTGCCATTGGTTCGCCATCCCTGTCCTAGGGTCTGTGCTTACGTTTTTTAATTGTAAACCTACCAATAGAGCCGTCCATTGCCACAAGGTAGACTGTGGCCAGTATAACGGTATATGGCATTGTGAGCACATTAGCAAGAGCATATTTTGGGAAGTAGTTAAATTTGACACTAATTGGAAAAATGCTTTAGAAGCTAGTTGTAAAAACAAATTTGGGCCAGATTTCCNGAAGTAGTTAAATTTGACACTAATTGGAAAAATGCTTTAGAAGCTAGTTGTAAAAACAAATTTGGGCCAGATTTCCATTTTCCTTATATATTTTTACTCCGAAATATCAAAAGGTAATAAATACGTAATGGCATGTCATATGCAATCAACAATAAACTTCATGTCAGTATTGTTCAGGAATCACTGTAAACAAATATGAAGTACAATAAAAGAGGAAATCAAATTCAGTAGTTGTCTTATGATGCACAGACACACTAATGACCAGGTTCCAGACACTGGTGCTGGAAGCCTTTTTTTTCTGTGTCGTGCGTCAAGTGATGACCANGACACACTAATGACCAGGTTCCAGACACTGGTGCTGGAAGCCTTTTTTTTCTGTGTCGTGCGTCAAGTGATGACCACGAACGCATGTGCTCAGAGTGTTATAAAGACGACGGCCAAAACTGGAGCGTGCAATGGGAAGGAAATGACTGAACTGTGTATGCGCAGGACGTAGTCCTACATAGTTATCAGAAGTGTTGTTTATAAAGAGTGTTACAGGGAAGGTACCAAATAACTATGAAGGAATTTAGACGACTAGAAATAATTTGTAAACAAATGGCAACTCGTTTGTGTAATGCATCGTATGCATTCGTTTAGCTGTTCAATTAATACATGGTCCATTTCTTTATTTTTATCGACATTAGTGTCCCTACTTTCTTCTGCAAAAGATTTAAAAATAATATAACATCTGAGCTCGCGCTAACGAGTGAACTGGATAAAGGATATTTGGTTTATATGATAAATCGACTCGCATTCGGGAGGCCCGGGTTCAATTTCCGGTCCAGTCACCATGATTTCGATTACCCATGGTTCCTTATTGCAGGCCGTGATCAATTCCTTCCCCGTTCCAGCTTCTCGAAGCAACTTACTCCGTCTCTAGTGACTTAGCTGTTGACTAAATGTTAAGTCCTATTTGCCTACCTAGATACCTTCCAACTTTCGTTATATGGTTTGCTGATAGGCAAAGACCGTACGTAAGATATCGCGTGCATTTTGGTACCAGGTTGGATGTCTTAACAGTTTTACGTCTCTGGTACACACCACGAGAACTCTGGACGAATTAGAAACATAAAATGCTCAAGTTGTCGAGTTCCAATTGGTCATTCAGAAAGAAATTATCCGTATCAAAATAGGCAGCCAATGTTTAAACAACTGATTCTCGAGTATACACAGGACTGTGAAATGGAATATTCTACACAGAAAACTACGTCTCACTCGCATTTAAATAAATTTGGGCCTGGGTGTGGTTGAAACACGGCTGTGGGTTTAGCGTGAATATGTCTGCGTTTAACCAGGTGATATTCTCTTTGAGATATATGAGTGAAATTAAAGTAAACGTTGTTCACGGTAAACTGAGCACTTTTGGAAGCCCTGCTTAAGATCTATTTGTCTGCACAATGCGTATTCCTCCGCAGTACGTAAAACTAGCATTGTAATGGGCCTAATCACTTTATTCATGAGTCTGTCAAGTGAAACTGAAATTATTGGGAAAGTAAATATTTTACAAATTTGTTTATTCGTATCCTTACATTCATTATAAAAAATATATTTAAAAAAAAGCAAAATATATGTGTATATATAATTTTTTTTCAGTATTCTCAAATGTTTGCCTAACAGTTTAAATTCAACGTTAAGGCACGCCCATGTAGCACACAGACATCCAAAGAATATCTGACGAACGTCACTCTCAGACATTCATTATATCCAAGGACATCCAAGATTAGTAAAGTTACATTCACAAGACTACCAAAAGATATCCAAATGTCCGCCAAATATCCAAAATGTAATATAGATATTTTGGATGTCCTATGTACGTCTTTAGAGTTAGTCACTTACGTTAAGTAATGGCTATTGGTGGTTTTGTAATAACTAATGGATATCCAGTAAATGATACAAACCGGTATCTACCACTGGATATTCAAAAGATATACATTCGAGATTCACTGTAGGACTTAGATGACTTTTAGATATTGTGTGGATCTAATTAGGATATATGGTGGATATCCAGTGCCATATGGGCGGAACTACTTTCCCTCCGTCGTTACCAACTTTACTGGGTGCATGCCACTCAGTGCAAACGTTACAGTATATGCAGGTAGCGGCAGTAACATTTTTTAAAGGTTGATTTAAAAAATGCTCACTTGACCGTGAATAACCTTTAACGATATAGATACTTAACTTGTATGGCTTAAGTCAACAGATCTGTACGAGATGTTTCGTTTAGCACCAAAATCAGCGTGCTAGTAGATCGGAGTTGCAAGATATACTTCCCGGAAATGTTCACCCATGTCCAAAATTGCCGACAGTCGCCGCGAGCCCCCGCGCCAACTCAAAGTCGTACTCGCATCGTAGTCGGTCGCATACCCGATAGAACTAGACCACATTTATTTCAGTCATGTTATTAGTCACGAAGTTAAAATGCTGGAATCGCTGGTCCTGCAAATGTTACATCGCCATTTCCGTTCTAGTGCCCCATGTGTCGGTNGGTTGATTTAAAAAATGCTCACTTGACCGTGAATAACCTTTAACGATATAGATACTTAACTTGTATGGCTTAAGTCGACAGATCTGTACGAGATGTTTCGTTTAGCACCAAAATCAGCGTGCTAGTAGATCGGAGTTGCAAGATATACTTCCCGGAAATGTTCACCCATGTCCAAAATTGCCGACAGTCGCCGCGAGCCCCCACTCCAACTCAAAGTCGTACTCGCATCGTAGTCGGTCGCATACCCGATAGAACTAGACCACATTTATTTCAGTCATGTTATTAGTCATGAAGTTAAAATGCTGGAATCGCTGGTCCTGCAAATGTTACATCGCCATTTCCGTTCTAGTGCCCCATGTGTCGGTCTGATTTTAAACACGTATTCACATAATAATGGTACACGTAGCTGCTTTCCTTGCATTCAACGCAGAACATTTTAATTCGAGCTCACCTGGGTTGGATGGTGTGTTGAGTCCCTGGAGGTTGGAAGGAGGGGGTAATTCAATTTATTGGTTCCGTGTTAATCCCCCGGCTATTGTGTCAACGGCCTCCGTATTATTAAATAACACACATGCATGCTTCACCTGCGCTCAAAGCTTAGGACCCGTGTCACATTAAACCGACATGTAAGTGTCAACGGCTTATAGCTAACGATGTAGGTGATAGCGTGTTTATTTATTTTCATAGTTTGTAGGTCCTTGATTGTTAATTACCTATTGTTTGCTGTAGTTTGCGGCAGAGGGAGATGCTTACAAGCCANATAGTTTATAGGTCCTTGATTGTTAATTACCTATTGTTTGCTGTAGTTTGCGGCAGAGGGAGATGCTTACAAGCCAGACTGACCTAAGCAGCACCCAGGATTTGAACCTCGTTCCAGAGTCTAAAATAATTTTCAACATTTTTATAATATGCATATCCTTTTTCGTTTTGATATGAAATAATAGTCTGAATAAAGTATGGTAATGTAGGAAAATTGTTCATTAAAAATTTTGTGAGATGAATTATAAGATTTTAAAGTATATGTCCTTTTTTCGGTTAGATCTCAAAATTGAACTATTGCAATACGTTAGAGTACAGCTCAAAATAATTGTTCGGGTTATTAGAATATCGTTAAGAATATTTCTCGAAAATTTGTTGTGCTGTTGAACCTTTTTTAAGTTCAACTTTTTGAGACAAAATTTTAAGTCAATCTAGAGTAAACCCTTAGCTGAACCAATCATCGAATTTAAAAAAAATTGCAATATGTAATTTTTTGTAAATTCAAAAAACACTTTAGCTGGAAGACAACTTTGTGCTAAAATAACTGTTTGAAATCTGTATTATTCAAGATTAGAAGTTAAAAATTATCATATTTACGCAAAAAAGAGAACGTTATTTTTTTTAATGTTTTGGTATTTTAATCAAGTTATCATTGGTATCGTATCATAAAAATAAAATATATTTTAAAGAATTTTGCTTTCAAACAATTTTACATAAGTCGCCAAAAAATTTAATTATTTTATATTTCTACGAAATACTGTACAATTTGTAGAAATAGCTTTCAAGTACTGTATCTTAGCATAAAAAGTTTAACACGCCATATTTTTTGTATAATTACAAGTCAAAATCACAATTTTAGTGTTTATGGGATGTACAAACAATAAAAAATTACATCACTTACCGAAATGAGATAATTTACATTGAAATAAGACATCATGAGTTACTTCTAGAAGTCTTTAAATCACGCTTTGAAATGTTTTCGCAATTTTTAAAGATTGCTGAAAATAAGGAACGTTGCGCATATTTTTAATTTGTAGCAGTCAATGACTTTATTTGTAAAATAAATTTTGCTAAGCCTACACTAAAATTAATTCATTCAACCTTTCAGTCACCCATGCCATATTTTATGTTTACGCTTTCGAATTATAATATTTGTACGATCCAGAAACACTAAAAATTGTGATTTTGATATGCGAAGACCATACGAAAGAGTACTTACTAAACAAACAATGTTTATAAGTTAAACGGTGTTTCGTACAAATATAGAATAATGAATTCTGATTAAGGTAACGAACGTCTTTGCGACCTCGCGTCCCCCGCTTAGAAGAAAAATGGGTTAGAGTGCGCGCTCAAAGTGCGCAGTAGCTACTACTCTCCATGTCCCAGCATTCGTCTGCTTTTTGCCTATACGTGGATAGGATTTGAGGTTAGAGCGTTGTTTATGTAAAAAAAAAAGTGCTTTGAGATGCTTGCGTTCTTCCCCTAACCAATTTTTAATGCAACTAGAATAAATTCAAATCGTTAAAAGTATTTTAGTACTCATATGAGAGGTATTCTCTATTAAAAAGTGGCCAAGGTGGCTGAGCGGTTAGACCGCTCGCCTCCCACCACGGCGAACAGGGTTCAATCCTCTGCCGGTCACTCCGGATTTTCGCAAGTGGGAATCATGCCGGACGATGCCGCTGGTCGGTGGGTTTTCTCGGGAATTTCCCGTTTCCCCCCGCCCATCCGGTGCTGCTCCATTCTCACTTCATTTCACTCTCATCGGCTATCAAGACCTCGCTGTTAAGAGCCTCAACCTCTGAACTCTCCGTTCTCAACAACTCTATTGAAAATTAAGATATAAACGCACTCGTTCATTAGTGTTGACCACGTGACTCTTGACAGCTGTATTGGTGCGGGGTAGTTAGTTCAATGTCGGATACACGCGGAGAAGACGAAAACTCGGTGTGGTCGGCCGCGGACGAGATCTCTGCAGTGTTGGTGAAAGGAACGCGTGCCGGCGGGAAGGTTTGTCGTGAATGGATCATGCAGTGTTGCTGTAACCATCCTACCTCCCTCTACCTCCCTCCCATGTACGACTCCTTGCTCGGCGCTGGGCTGCGCAGACGTCTGCCAGGTCGTGGGTCGCCGCGTGCAACAGCGGCACAACCTCCACGCGCAGTGGCGTAACGAATAGGGAGGTGCAGGACACACATTGCTACTCCGTAAATATAGTAAACAGCACCAAAATGGAAGAAAATTGACACCCAAACTGTTTTTGATCACCGAGATACGTTGATATATTATATACAATCTCAAACGATTTTTGGGGCCGCGGTGGTGTTGGTGTTATTCTCGCCCCCCGCCTAGGCGAACCGGGCTCGATTTCCAGAAGAGCTGCTCTCGGTTTTTCGCATGCGGGAATCGTGCCGGACGATGCCGCTGGTCGGAGGGTTTTCTCGAGGATTTCCCGTTTTCCCACCCTTGCATTCCGGCGCTGCTCCATACTCACCTCGCTTCACCTTCATCGGTTCTCAAGACCTCGATGTTAAGAACCATCCAAATCTTTCTACTCCACTCCAACGGATTGTTATCATGTAATTATGATACTTTATACGTCTTCGCTTCTTGGTTATCGACATTTCTCTATCTGTTATGCAGCATGTAATTTAAATTTTGATCTCGCCCAATTAAATTTGTAGGAGAAGAAAAATGCCTAAACTAAATGCAGATTCACATTCCAACGGAGCACTGCACCTGACTGTACAACGTGCAGAATTCATTAAAAAAATNTCTCCCGTTTTCCCACCATTGCATTCCGGCGCTGCTCCATACTCACCTCGCTTCACCCTCATCGGTTCTCAAGACCTCGATGTTAAGAACCATCCAAATCTTTCTACTCCACTCCAACGGATTGTTATCATGTAATTATGATACTTTATACGTCTTCGCTTCTTGGTTATCGACATTTCTCTATCTGTTATGCAGCATGTAATTTAAATTTTGATCTCGCCCAATTTAATTTGTAGGAGAAGAAAAATGCCTAAACTAAATGCAGATTCACATTCCAACGGAGCACTGCACCTGACTGTACAACGTGCAGAATTCATTAAAAAAATCGTACTTACATTGCTAAAATTGTCAGAAAACTATAATTTATGTTACATATAAAAGAAAAATGCAAACACATATTTTTCAGCACTGTTACATATTTTGCTAGCATTTACTTATGTAAATTTATTTTGTAAATATTATTTAATTAGATTTCATATTTGATTAAAATTTAATGGGTTTTTCCATTTTAAACGTTTCCGAAAATTCACTTTGCAAAAAAAAAAAAAAAAAAAAAACCCTTACATACAGATTATTATAATTACTCTGACTTAATATAATAAAACATTGCTTATATAGTTTACAAACATGTTTTAATATTGATTTTGAGGTGTAATTCTTCGCGCGCCTATGTGCCGCAGCTTACAGTTTGAAAGCGACTGGTCTAATCTCATTCCCATTGGGCCTGCGTCAGGCGAGTTGATGAGAGAGACTTGTGCTGGTTTTGCGTGCGATCGACCGCGTGCAGGAGTTCGAGAAGAGTCGCCACCTCTTCACCCCTCCAATCCGCAATCTTTCGCAGGCAAATTGCCGGCATTTTGGACGTGCGGGGCCGCCTCCAACGACCTTCCAGATGGAGGGACACTCCCAGATCGCTATCGAGCACACTCTCTCTCTCTTTCTCGTTTACAACATGGTCTGCCCGGACCAAGAGAGGGATTCGTTACAGCACTTTCGCGTTCCGACGATCATAGTGGTGGTGATTATAATCTTACCCCCACCCCCCTCCCCATGCACGATTTAGCTAACCGGTAGCTCAGAGTTACGCGTTTAAGGATACTGAGTTTTCTTCCAAGTGTGTGCGCATTCCAGAATGTCGCGTCGTTGTACTTTTTTATGATTTGAGCATGTTATCTTGTCTTGAGGAGTATACGAGAGAATCACAGATATTTCAAGGTCGAAGCAACCGAATAAAATAAGGAAACAACTGCCCGCTTCTTCTCCACTGCTGCAAAGCTGCGCTTTCTAAATAAAATCAGACGCTTGAATTAGTGAAAGCAAGAGTCACTGTAAGTAGCGTATTTATGTAGGTTATAGGACAACGGGATCCGGGATATAAAATAATAAAAACAAGGCAAACGAGCCTTGTATGCAACGCCGAAAGAACTTGAAGACAGCCCAGCCCGCAAAAATAATGTATACCAATGAAGGGAAAAAATGTGAANTATGCAACGCCGAAAGAACTTGAAGACAGCCCAGCCCGCAAAAATAATGTATACCAATGAAGGGAAAAAATGTGAATAAAAATACCTCGCCAAAAATCATAGCTACCCAGGTAAAAAATCTTGTCAAAACAATAGTGCATACAAAAAAAGAGGACCTGGATAAGCCAACGATACATCTGACAGGACGAGTATACCGCTTGCAAGGGCTACAGCATGCCACCACACAATCTAACATAATGTCAGTCAAAAGAANATGACAGGACGAGTATACCGCTTGCAAGGGCTACAGCATGCCACCACACAATCTAACATAATGTCAGTCAAAAGAAAATTGACAAACAAAACAACTGATCATGTGGATGGTTGGTATTGACAGGTTCCAATGGCTTTGTACAACAACACACCTGACAAGATATGTATCTTCTTGCATGGGATACAGAAAACATTATGATTTATTAATGGTTCACCTGAGAAGATATGCATACTCCTGCATGGGCTATAGTGTATCGCTGCAGATGATGGTGGGATATGTTTATATATCGCCATTGTCATATCCATAAGGGTCTGTATTTATTCCATCTGGTAGTATTATTCTCTTGTCGTCCATCCATGAAAGTGCTCATTTATTTTTGCATTCTGTNCTGTATTTATTCCATCTGGTAGTATTATTCTCTTGTCGTCCATCCATGAAAGTGCTCATTTATTTTTGCATTCTGTACAAATATCATGATAGCGCGACCTTATATTTTGAGCTTTAACATACATGACATGCTGATGTGTCAACACACTCTTGTAATCTTAGAAAGTAATTTTTTTTCTTCAAGTTGCTTTTCTTGACTCCCTTGGCTGTTTTCGTAATCTTGCCTCCACACTTGTAGGTGTACGTACATTTTGGCATGCAGCCCCACAAATTCCACATTTCTTCCCCACCACACTCATCTTTAAATTTCCCAACAACCTTATTGTTGGTAGGGGAATAGCAGACATGAGCTGGGGGTTATGCACTGGTGTCAAGCTCTGACATTAATTTGGGGTCTGCAGCCATATCCTGATAGAAATCGTGGGTATTTATCTGATAAATGAAGCTGCATGTGTCCATGTAAGCTAGTTCAAGGTCATCTCCATATTTCTGCCTCATAACATCTTAATGAAATCTGNGAAGCTGCATGTGTCCATGTAAGCTAGTTCAAGGTCATCTCCATATTTCTGCCTCATAACATCTTAATGAAATCTGTACATTAATGTTTTCGAAAGATCTAGTACATCAAAGCCTGCACATATCGGTTTGTCAAATACTACTGTTTGCTTTTCCATTTTTACCAGGGATAAATTTTCTCTATATATTATGCGGCACTTGAAATGTCGTTTAGATATTAGTTTCTTGGCTCTTCGTTCTGTGCATACAAGTTCCATGCGGTGTCTTTTCCTTTTATTTTCCANGAAGCTGCATGTGTCCATGTAAGCTAGTTCAAGGTCATCTCCATATTTCTGCCTCATAACATCTTAATGAAATCTGCACATTAATGTTTTCGAAAGATCTAGAACATCAAAGCCTGCACATATCGGTTTGTCAAATACTACTGTTTGCTTTTCCATTTTTACCAGGGATAAATTTTCTCTATATATTATGCGGCACTTGAAATGTGGTTTAGATATTAGTTTCTTGGCTCTTCGTTCTGTGCATACAAGTTCCATGCGGTGTCTTTTCCTTTTATTTTCCATTAATTTTCCGAATGTAGCATTGTTCATTAATTTATAGAAATCTTTTTGCAAACTGTTGTTTGCCACCTGTCATTTCTCAGTATTTAAATCAATATATGGTTTGAGCTATGCCTCCTGTTCAAATTGCAGTACCCTATGTATTTTAGTAATTTTGAGCCCATGTCCCATTGCCCGCTTTAAATTTCAATAATGTATAATGTAATTATTTTTATCTTACAGAGTAGTCATAAGCTTCGAGTTTTTCAAGCCGGGGGGAAACTCGTTCACAGGCAGAAATTGTAGGTCTTTGTGAACCTCACGTAGGCTAGTAGCGTACTGCACATCCACCAACATGGCCATCATCAGGCATAGACGTGATGTGATGTCTGTGTCTCCAGCCATCCACCGAAAATCATGTATGGGTAGAGGTAAAGACATTACCCATCCGTACAGATTATTCGCGTCTACATACTGGAGGTAGGCCGGTTCCTTGGCGGCATCATATGTGGTTGGGATGTACTTATTGTTTGCAACACAATGGTGCTTTATACTTTGAACCACACCCCCTTATTCCCTTCTCAATGAAAAAATTACACATCATTATCAACAAGTAACTCTAAATTAACTTTCGTATGTTTAAGTATAGCGTCAAAGGAGAAGCCACCCCCCCTAACCCTCGCCAATCATTTGGCTCGATCAAGATCAGTATTCATCACAGATTTCATGAGTTAACATTGTATTTAGCACTGGACCATTTCCTCCCCACATCATCCTTCCCACTCCGAACTATTTAATATCATGCATGGGACGGTTTTATTGGATGTTGAGATCTAGGAGGGAGGAGGGGAGCCAGTTACCTGCATTATACTATCTGGCATCGAAATGATACATAGGTGAATAATACGAACTGGCAGCGGATTGGTACATAGGGAAATAGTTCGGCGCACATTTGCAATTATTTATTGGTAGTAGATAGAAAATGCCGATTTGGGCGCAACCCCCTTTTAACACGTTGAGCGCCAGGCGGTACGATCGTACCGCCGGTGGACTATTGGCTGGGGCCGGGGCGGTCCCCAGGTACCGCCGGCCTTCGCCAGCTAAACTTACTCCCTGGGCCACGGGACCGCCCGCCAAGCGCAATTTCCAGGTCTTTGGGACCGCTCTGGCCCTGACCAATTCGCTTATGCGATTGGCCCGTAACGTTTTTATTTTTTATTTTTTCCAGTGGTTGCAAGGAGCCCCACCTCGCTCCATGCAGTGATGGTCAACCATATTCTAACCCATCTCCTCTAGTGAATATTCTTCATTTATCTTATTATTTGTTTTAATAAACATTTAGTTTTTTTTATATTTTAATTTTTTATATTTTATTTTTGTTATATATTTTTTTTATTAGTTTATTTGTATATACATATAAAAAATAAATTGATACATTTACAATTATTACAAATAGTTATACAAAATATAATTTATATTGTAATTAATATATTATTTTAACATAAATCATGAATGGGCTTCTATGAAGCATGTCCGGCAATAAAATGGTTCTCCAGGGCACTGGGGGCAATAGGTTGTAACTTTTTTTATTTTGTTTTTATGTAAGAGGCGATCTTTACTTTTTTGTTTACAACCTTTGCATCCTCTCCGTGTCTTCCTGTTATCGCCTTCTTTGATGGAAAGGCAGTGACGAGGCCGTGAAATTTGGGGTCGTTCAATTGCCGCTGGAAGTTCGCTTCTTCCGAGCATTTCTTCGACTATGTACTCCTTGAACCTGGTAATTGTCATAGTCCTACCTGTAACGGCTTTGTATATTATGTGGGAATTCACCAATGCCATCCCAAATAGCAATTCCAGGGCTATTTTTTTGTACCATCGAGTACTTCGCCTGAGAGAGGAGTTGTATGAGCTCATCTGGTCCGACAAGTCAATCGGAGCCTTACCGTCATTGTAGTCCAGTATAACCTTCGGCTTATGTACAACTCCCCGTCTTGTCGTTATAGGAAACATTTCAGGTCCATGTTTCGTTGACAATGCTAGCACGTCCCTCTTGTCCTTCCATTTGAGAACTAATATTCCTTCTTGACTCTCCATTGCTCGAATTTCCCCTTTCTTCAGTTTTGCATTTACAACTTCATGGGGTAAATATTTTCTTTGCTTCCTTAGCGTGCCCAATAGATGTGTCCTATTTTTTAATAATTTTAGTGCCAAGTCTATACTCGTATAATAATTGTCGGTCACAATAGTCCTGCCTTCCCCCAACAATCGGTCAGCCAACTCCATTACGACGTTTGTTGGCACTGCTCCGCTTTGGTTTCCTTTCTCCCTTCCTTCATAAATTTTAAAATTCCATGTGAATCCCTTGTTGCAGCATAACTTGAAAACTTTCACCCCGTACTTGTGAGTTTTATTCGGCAAGTATTGCCTTATATTTAGCCGTCCTCGAAATGGGATCATTGACTCATCAATACATACAGTTTCCCCGGGAGTGCAAATATCACTAAACTTTTCATTCAGATATTCAATTAGAGGTTTCAATTTGTGAACTCTGCTATCTGAATATTCTTCGTTATTGGAGAAGTGCCACATTTTTAGCATTATTTCAAATCGGTTTCTTGGCATGACAGAGCGACAAACGTCACTTTTATAAAGGTATCTGTCACACCAATAGTACTGAATATTTGCTAAAGGAACAAGCCCCATATATCCTAAAATCCCCACAAATTTAATCATTTCTGACCTATCAGTTGGAACCCAATCACATAGCCTGCTGGATTGTCCAATGGATTCTTCGGTAATACCGGCACTTATTGTTTGTTCAGCATACCGGTTTGTTTCACGCACCATGAGATCTAACAAATCACTTCCTACAAATAAATCAAAGATATCTTTAGGTGAAGCCTCTATCATACTTGCAACTATGTCTGATTTTATAGTGGGTTGCAGCGCATAGGTAAAAACTTGATTCCTTCCTGTAGGGTCGGACCAAGTAACATCAAATGGTTCAGATATTCTGGGAGATTGCAAGTTCCTAGATGTGCTTGGTTGTGGACCTAAAGAAGCTGATGTGCTTGGTAGTGGACCTAAAGAAGTTGATGTGCGTGCAGTTTCACTAGTTTTATCATAATTCTCAAATCTAGCCTTTTTTTCCGGTAAATACTCTTCAGAATCTGTTGTTTCACCAACAGAGGAGTAGTCAGGATCGTCAGACAAATCGTCACGAGTAGAGATAATATCAGGTTCAGATTCTAAAAGGAAGAAAATAAAGTAATAATAATTCCCGCCAGAAACAAAATAGAAATCAATAATACCAGCAAAAACATAACTCACCAGATGACGAAGGATATTTTTCTCTGGCCAAATCCACAATTTTCTTGGTTCGTGATGAAAACATTTTCAGAGAAGCACTGACTAACAAGAACTGTGTAATACAACCAACCTGGAGCTAAACTTAAGTGATTTTGGGAGATACAACTGCAAGGGTTAGGGGGAGGAATGCAGGCAGGTATAACGGTTGACACGTCGAGGGACCCCCCCACCTGCCTCCGCGTACTTCCTCAGGTAGTAGGTCATTACCCTGGGGCCGGGCGGTCCCCACGTACCGCTCCACAAACTTGGGCCTAAACGGAAGTGGCTTGTCGTATTTTTTAATTTGGTTGTTTATATGTCATTCTGAACTGATTTGCATATTATATGAAAACAAAACTGCCTTGGCCCCAACCAATAAACCACCGGCGGTACGATCGTACCGCCTGGCGGTCAACGTGTTAAATGCCAATAGGTTAAAAGTAACCATATATTTTAAACCCGCATTTAAATGCTAAAGGGTTAAAAACAACCACCCACCTTCAACCCGCTTTTAAATGCTAAAGGGTTGAAAACAACCTTAAATTTTCAACCCCCTTTTAAATGCTAAAGGGTTAAAAGTAACCATACATTTTAAACCCGCATTTAAATGCTAAAGGGTTGAAAAAAACCTTAAATTTTCAACCCCCTTTTAAATGCTAAAGGGTTAAAAACAACCACCCACCTTCAGCCCGAATTTAAATTCCAATAGGTTGAAAGTAACCTTAAATTTTCAACTCACTTTTAAATGCTAAAGGGTTGAAATGAACCTTAAATTTTCAACTACCTTTTAAATGCTAACAACTCACTTTTAAATGCTAAAGGGTTGAAAATAACCATTAAAGTTTCATATTAAAAAATTTCGTTGATAAATGCTTTCAAATTGCATTATCTGTATCTGACTTCAATACACAGTGCTTGTTCTGTCGGTGTAGACACGAGTTTTCCTCATAAGAGCTCGCTCCGATGTGAACCCGGATGTGGTCGATGTATCCGCGCTCTGGACATGGAGGGACTCACTATCTACAAACGGCCGTGCTATCTGTGACGCAATATGTGAACCAGGATGTAGTCGAGGTCAGTGTATACACTCTGGACGTGATTCATTCGGCGGGACTCGCAATGTAAGTTGTATGAAGAACCTTGCCTAGCGTCTTGCCAGATAGCTCAGTGGTTAGACGTCCGACTCTTAACGCAAGGTTCGTGGGTTCAAATCCCGGGCTGAGCGGATAAATTTTCAGTGTGGGTGTGAAGGCGCCCGCATCCACACTGTATGTTTATCAACCGAGTCGTTCCAAATTTGAGCTAATAAAATAAATGCTCGTACTCTTAGTAGATCTAGGAGTAGCAGATGCAACTATATGTTACCCCTTAAAATCCCAGCAAAAATACTCTCTACAGTAGTCAGTATTGTATCAGATGTATAGCTGGGTAATCTCAGATGGTGTAAGGCGCCACACCATCTGAGAGGGGGTAGTTGAACTTAAAAAAAAAAACTCCTCCACCTCACCACTAAAAAAAAAAAAAAAAAAAAAAAGGCCGGCCGAGTGGTGAGGTGTGGGAGTTCTCCGAAAAACGGAGTTTTATTGGCGTCAAAATTAGGCCGTAATAATAATAAAAAAAGGTCCCTGGCGAGTCATTAAGTTGAACGTAAACCTTTTGCAATATTTTCTTGTAGTATAATAAAGATGGATAATATTTCTATAGACAGTGCAATGAAAGATTTAGAAATTCGAATTTGGAGGTGCACATCCAAACTTTTAATTAGACTATGTTGCACAAAGTCAGAGCGGTAATTGAGTTTTAATGGTTTAACAATCATTAAAACTTTATAGAGATATGAATATATACCGATGCCCATTTTTTTATGAGTACTTCCGACCTAAAATACCTTTCTAGAAATATAAGTATCTACAGCCTCATCTCCAAGACCACAGTTCTTTCTGATGAATCAAAATTTATTAATTTACCTTTGTCATCCTTAATTTCAACTATTATTTCCTTTACTTGAGCTGTTTGCACGGGAAAAAACAAGGGGTAGGCTGGCTCGTAAAATATAGTATCACCAAATCCAAATGTC
>NQII01009853.1:0-42433 GCA_002778355.1 Clitarchus hookeri | reverse complement strand
GTGACTTTTGAGGTAAAACAGTTCAGTTCGTTGATAACACAGCAGCTACATGCCACCGAGCGCGACTTTTGGCTGTAACGTTGCCCAAGCTGACAGATGTCTCCGAGTTCCTATCTATGATCCCTTGTCTAGAAGCCGGCTACTACGCACTTCTCACATCATATGTTGTTTCTCAGTGGGAAAAGTAACACTACGCTTGCCAGCCTTGATGCCTTTTTTAAGTTATCGTTTAGAGCGAACTGTTTGGAAAATTTTTACCAGCTAAGAATTGCATGTGATGGGTTCTTCAAAAATGTAATGTTCTCATGTCGCCGAGCATCGCAGCTTTTACCAAATAACTTGAAACAGACACAAGA
Source organism: Clitarchus hookeri (assembly GCA_002778355.1). NCBI lineage: Eukaryota > Metazoa > Arthropoda > Insecta > Phasmatodea > Phasmatidae > Clitarchus > Clitarchus hookeri. The sequence continues at coordinate 42,077 of NQII01009853.1, read as the reverse complement.
CTGTTTTTCAAACTAACCCTTGTCCTGCACACTCGATTTCACATCGTCAGTGGCTTGCAGCATCTGCATACAGAAGAAGTGACTCCTGCCAGCTGACACTTGTAGACCGGCTACTCCCGACTGACTCCTTCCAACTGACTCCTGCGAACTCACTCCTGTGAACTGACGCCTGCCAAAAAACTGCTGACTACCAACTCCTGCCACATGATTCCTGCTGGCTGACTCCTGCTAACTTAAACCAGCCAGCTGTCTCCTTCCAGCGGACTCATGCAGACTGACTCATACAGTCTGACTCCTGCCAGCTGACTTCTGCCGAATGACTCCCACCTAGATTGATACTGGTGAGATTGACACATGCTGTGACTTTATTCGTTTGCTGGTTAAATAACATTTAACTTTGAAGGAATGTTTATATTAAATCATATGCATGCAGATAATGAATCATGTTCATTGCGACTCGTGTTGTGTATAAACCATTTGATGACCCCGTATGCTATTCTTCTGACATATGCGACATGGATGGAAGTTTTCGGGAAGCTATTACCTGGTGAAGCCGTGAGTATGGTTATAAAATACTGGTATGCCTAAGCTGAAACATCGCCTTTGTGCGATGTTAAGACTTTATAATGGACTAAAGTGGTTTTCTGGTCGGTATTGCGTATATTCCAGTGATTTTCATTCCGCCGTGTTACGTTGCTTATTGTGTATTTAAAAATATTATTTAAGAAGGTGGTAAAAATATTTTTTTATGGGCCGGCCCTTGTGTGTAAAAATTAGAATTTTTGCTGAAAGAGAATAATTAAATTTAACTGAAATTATACGCTGTTATTTACCTTAGAATATAAAAATGATTTGGAAATATGTATATATATTCTGACCATGTGTTTTATTTTTGTAATTTCATTAGTGGTTAAATATTTTCCCTATTTCTGCAAGGGAAACATGTATTCCCTTGCCTTAGTTTGTTCTCATGAGAGTATTTATATTTTTGGTGCAAATTATCATACGTTTCCGGACACAACGAGGTTAAAATTTGTCTTCGGGAATGGAGACCTGCATTCGTATTTGCAAAAGCAAGTGAATCTAATATTATATGAAATTTTTTTCCCAACCTCTTTAGCACTATTTTAACACTAAAGAATAAAGTCAATGTGAAACATTGTTTAATACAAACATCAGCGAATGAGAAAACTCACGCTTTGGGATATGTATACATATACAGGATGAGTATAAAAGAATGCCCCAACATTTAAGGCCTATTATATCAAAACCAGACAACCTTATAACCTTGATTGACCAATCAAAAGAACCGTGGAACTGTGAAGTTTGTTTATAATACATTCATAAATGTTCAATGTGACCACCATGAGTGGCCCTAACGACATCTACGTGATAATCAAACTCGTTCCACGCTCTTGTCAGCATGTCAAGTGTTACAGCTTGGAAGGCGTTCGTGAATCTCGGTTTGGGGTGGTGAGGGAGTAGCAAGCTCGCATTCGACACGTAAATTTGAAGGGGGCGATCTGATGTTCCTTAATGGTACGCCACCCCATTGGCACCTAGCTGTTCGCGGATACCGGAACGAGACGTTGCCGCAACGCTGGATTGGTCAAGGAGCAGCTGGTGACCAAAATCTTCATCACTGGCCCCCAAGAAACCCGGATCTCACCCCGGGCGAATTTTTTCTATGGGGGGTACATAGGGGATCAAGTGTTTCGTCCACCATTGCCGGCTAGCATTGACGACCTCAAAACGAGAATTACGGACGCCATCCAAACCGCAACACCGGATATGCTGACAAGAGTGTGGAATAAGTTTTATTATCGCATAGATGTCGTTCGGGCCGCTCATGGTGGTCAAATTGAACGTTTATGAATGTATGTTAAACAAACTTCACTATTCCACGGTTCAATTTATTGGTCAATCAATGTTGTAGGTTGTTTGGTTTTGAGACCTTCAAAGTTGCGGTATTCATTTATACTCAATCTGTATATGTATATATATATATATATCCTAGCAGGTCGGGACGTGAATTGCTGATATATAAAAAAATTGTTGTAGTCAATAAAGAGATTTATTCATACTTATTTAGAAGCGTTAGTTGTTAGTACTACAAAATTTTATTTTTTTTATACTTAACAATCACCTGAAACAAGGAAGGCTCGTGGCTCTGAAAGCTTGATGCTTTCGTTACGGATTCAATATGAGAGAACAAATCGCAACCCCATTCACATTATAATGAATGGGGATACCTAGTTCTGTATTTGCGTTTGCCTCTTCGATTCTCGTAAAATAATAGTGATAGTTACATTATTTAGGTACTTTGTGTGAAAATTTGTGGAGTTTAGCGGTTAGGGAAAATCGTCTCGCGAGGGTGTCAGATTAGTGCCTTTCTCGAGGGGCCCTATATTTTATGGTTAAAGTTCTGTTAGCATCACCGTTCATGTCTTTTTTAATGTTTCTTTATTTGATCGTGCTTAATTACGAGATCTGTATGACTATAACAGTATTCATATTGGTAGCAAAATACTGTAATTCAATAGGGAGACTTGCATCTTGTTAATTAAACTGTGTTTTTATTGGCGTGTTTCACAAAGAGTGACAAGTACTGCCACCTGCCACCGGAGTAGCAACCGTACACACACGTGTCCACTTTTGAAGTGTCATATGTATAGACACATGCAGTGCGGCGGTGCACATAAGTGCAGTAGGGGGATGTTGTCGGTGTCCTACTGCAGCTCAGCTTTACTGCTTATTTCAGAGTAATGGCATACGAAAATACTGTTTTTTTTGTCGAAGATAACAGTGTTGTAGGGTTTTCTACTTTTGATACCTGTAACTTTACGCCTGTATCACATCAGAGTAAAGAATATGTTTTACCCACAAAATATTTTATTTGTTAATGATTTGCATCTATATAGTGTTTTATTCGGTCAGTGACGGCTACAGATATCCCTTAACGTGGGGTATCGTATGGCAATTTTTTTTCACCTGGCTGAATTACATTTTTTTTTTTAAACTTGGGATTAAATGTTTTCAATGCTGGGCGTCCATACCTTTGTTGGGGATTGGTTTCCGCACTCGGTGAAGGTATCATATGCCATGGGGAAGTAAGCTGGTTTTTCTCTGTTTTGAGTGATTACAGCGATGATTACTTGAACGGTGTCGCGTATCGCATCCGTAAACAACACGGTGTTTTTTCCAACATTAATTATAAATGAGTAATGATATCCCGAGGAGGGGGTGATCTTGTTTATTTAGTAAATTCGGGATTTTTTTTTGGTTGATATTAACTCCCAAAAAGCACTCTTTTACATTTTTTTTTTCCTTTGTCACTTATTATTCATTTACAGGATTTTAGAGTATTTTGAATAACTGTATTTTCATACATGACTNTTTTTTTCCTTTGTCACTTATTATTCATTTACAGGATTTTAGAGTATTTTGAATAACTGTATTTTCATACATGACTTTATTTTTCGTTTCAAATATGCGCCTTTCATTAAATGGAGCCAGTTTTGCAAATATGTGTTCGAGCGATAAATTACATTATATTGGCAGTATCAGAGTGTGAAGAGTAAACGGCTAGTTTTTCCCTGTTAGAGCTTAAACTGCACAAATTTCCTTTAACGACCCACTCTCGTTTCTGAAAATAAGAATCTTTTTGACTGTGAAGGTATGCACTTTCGGCTTTACAGATCTGCCTTCGTTATTCAACACTGAACCTGCTACAATTTTAGGGGCATATTGGTTTTTCACGCGATGATGAGATTTTATCGTAAGCTATTGATGTAAATGGTGATGAATCACATTATTACAAATGAATGATTTGAAATCTTGAAGTTCTCCGTGGTCTATGTTCTGCACACGACAATTCCTTTCATGTTTCCGAACTCACTCGGCGAATACAAAAGGCGAGTCACAATACCAGCACTGATACCGATAAATCGCCTTTGCAAATGAAATCAATAGCCGATATATAAATTTTAAAAACTACGTAGTTTCGTACCTTATTTTATGATGTTTTGTTTCATATTCCTCTTAAGGCAGAGTGGTCCAAACAGACACTCCAAATCTGTGAAGATGATTTACATTCGTGGGAATATATATATATATATATANAGGGCTAATATTTGATTGTACTATAATGGTGGTGTTGAGGAGGATCAACCCAACGAAGAGCAAGCTAAGTAGATAGGAGAAAAACAGTGGGTCTCCCTTAGGAAATGTGAGCGAAGGGAGGTGTGTAGATTTAATGAGGGAAGAGATTTGGGTGGCTCTTAACAGCGTGGTCTTGAGAGCCGATGAAGGTGATTGAGGTGATAATGGAGCAACGCCGGAATGAAAGGGCGGGGGAAAAGGGAGTTCCCCGAGTAAACCCTCTGACCAGCGGCATTGTCCGGCGCGATTCCCAAATGCGAAAATTCGGTAATGACCCGGACGGAAAGTGAACCCAGTTCACCTTGGTGGAAGGCGAGCAGGGTAACCACTCAGTCACCATGGCTCCGTGTAGAGCGAAGGTGTGAGTAAATTGAGAGCGATAGGCGAGTGCGATTAGATCGCGTGTGATGTAAAACAAATAAAATGTATGTAGGTTGGAGGGGGAAATGGGAAAAAACTAAACATCCAAATAAAAAAGCAGAGATTTTTAGGGGGGAAGGGGGGAGAGTTGAGAATAGCAAATAAAATTCGGGGAGTGAGAGGGTTGGGGATGTGAATTTAATCCAACAAGATGTTAGTTGAAAGCGAATAGAAATGTTTGGAGGGAATGGAGAGAACCCAAATAAGAGACGATAATAATTGTAAATAATTCGAGAGGGTGGAGTATAGCGTATTAACCAATGAAAAAAAGTATAAAAGGGGGTGGGGCAGTCGCCGGCCGGTTTTCGTGACGGGAGAATGTGTGGTCTGACATCTTTGTTTCGAACACCGGACAGTCTGCATGTAACTCAATAAATGTTTATCATAAACATTAAATTTTCTTAAAAATATAAATTTTTTTTTTAAATTTTAAATAATTACAACAAAGCGGTCAGCCCGCGTCAGGTCCAGGTGTTGGGTGCCATTATTCCCGACTCATCATAAAAATTAAAGTAACGATAAGATACTCCTAAAAATTATATTTTAGTTTTTAATAGTTAACATGGTAATGCTTGTTTTGAACCCGCGGATTACCTACTCCTGCATAGCATCACTAGCTTGCGCCAAAAATACCTCTAGTAAAATTCAAAAAATTTAGTTCCACATATCATTTTTGTATGCCGCTTATAAAAACTCTGAGTGCAGCGAATCTTATGGCTTGGAAAAGCTTGTCAAATATCTGGAACAGTCTGTGGATGTAATTCTCTGGTAANGCTTGTCAAATATCTGGAACAGTCTGTGGATGTAATTCTCTGGTAATATCTTAGATTAGGAGAACCAATAATCGCTACCAGCAATGTGGGATTTTATACATTTCCCCCCCGTTTATACTATTAGTTTTCTGATTTGTGATGCTATATGTTTGATTTAAGCCATGATTAGATGGTCCAATCTTGTTCTCTAAATCCTCTTAATTTTCCTGTGTCATGTGTTTTTATAATTTATGTTTTCTGCTGGCACTTAGTTAGATTATATTTAAAGAGAGGTTTTTATAATTTTTTACTATTAGTATCATCGTGACTTTTAATTAAATTTAATTTCATTCATATTTAAAATTAATCCAAGTAATTAATGTAATAAGCCAAACATGTCGTCCTACTTCACGGGATATATGCTAATGACATTTATTTTATATTCACTTTTATAGCACGCTTCCCAACCTACAGTACATTCACTCCAATATATGTATTCCGCATTTTAACCAAGCTATGGTCGTAAAATACATTTGATTTAGGTTTTTTAGATTCGTTCACCTTGTGCTAGTAATGGTTCACAGTCCCGACACATTTATCACAAACATGCAGTTTTACAACTTTTGTTCGTAGTTCATATGTTGCTCCATTAAATGGTTTTACTTAAATTTTGCTTAAATGTTTTTACTTCAAAACTAAAATATCATTACATTTTATATATATATATATATATATATATATATATATGATTTACTGACAAGGCAAAAGTTTACATGGCATGTAATGTGTACCGGAACAAAATGATGAAGCTTAATATTTTGTAATTTATATAACATTCTAGTCAATTTCTCAACAACATTTTAAAACAGTTCATATCTTACCAAAAAATATATCTCAGAGTTTTTTTTTCATTTGGCTAAAAATTTCAATTATTTTTTAAACACAACGGGAATTTGTAAAAAGGGTGCAATCGTTTTCTTATTTACTAAAACTTCTTTACTTAGGAAACAAGCAAGTAAATGGATAATTTGATATTATTAAAAACCAAATTATAATACTAATTTAGGTGTAGTTTTTGGCTTGGGATTAAGATTGTNAAAATATATCTCAGAGTTTTTTTTTCATTTGGCTAAAAATTTCAATTATTTTTTAAACACAACGGGAATTTGTAAAGAGGGTGCAATCGTTTTCTTATTTACTAAAACTTCTTTACTTAGGAAACAAGCAAGTAAAGGGATAATTTGATATTATTAAAAACCAAATTATAATACTAATTTAGGTGTAGTTTTTGGCTTGGGATTAAGATTGTTCGTTAATTGATTTTTGTAGGATAGCTTTAAGTAAAGTGCACTATTTATCAGCTCCAAATGGTTTGTCTGCTTTTGTATTATTATAATGTGTTCAAAATAAGCTCCTAATCGATATGTCACGTGCTCACGCAACAACCGGTTCCACCGACATGAAGGATCCTCATCCCTCCAATTTCTCCTTAGCACATGCACGTATACAATTAAGTACTCAAATTGCTAAGGTTTTTGAGCCTTCAATCTGAAGGAAAGAAAGGCTTATGAGATCACTTTCCTGTCTGTGTGCCTGTGTGTATGACTTTCAGTGCGTAGTACCACACATAAATTTTTGAACGCATTTTCCGAATTTTACCAATTTCAGTACAAATATAGTTATCAGAAATAACACTTATAGTTTATAGTTTGGACCAGGCCAGGCACTTACTTTCAAAATGGCAGTCCTTTAAGGATTTAGGGCGATTTTTTCATATCTCGAAAACCATTCCATCTATTTTAACCAAATGTGTATGCTTACAGCGCAGTTTGTAAGAATTAAATTGAAAGGTGGATATTAATGTTTTTCAGCCATTTTGTAAGATAGCGCCATATGAAAAATTATATTTTTAAATTATATTTTGAAAACTACATAAACTATTTTCGCCAAATTTGTACGTAAGTAATACTATGTTAAGGCAGTTTAATTTTGATATTTAAAATTAATTAGACACTCATTTTCAAAATGGTGGTCATATAAATATTTTATATATATTTGGTACTATTACTACCATACTGTCTGACCGAATTCAACCAAATTTTGTACGCTAACAGTATATGTAAGAAGAATAATATAAGCAAAACGACAACCACTTTTGTCCGCCATATTGGAATATAGCACCACATGAAGAAAAATATTTAATGATATGTCTCGAAAACTACTTAACCAATTTTCTTCAAATTTGGCAAGTAAGTAATACTATGATACGACATTTAAATAGTATTAAATAATCACTTTTAGGCACCTATTTTGAAAATGGTGGCCATGTAAACATTTTAGGTTTATTTGGTATAACTTATACCATTTGGCCAATTTCCACCCAATTTTTAAAGATGACAGTATCTATTATAAGCATAAAATTTTCAAAACTAGCTACTTTTGCCCACCAGTTTTTACGATAGCTCTACATAATGTAATCAAGTTTTATTGTAACTTCTCGGGAAACAATTGACATATTCCTAACAAATTAGGCAAGCAAGTAGTACTGCAGTATATATATATATATACAAATATGTTTCACATATGTCAGAAAAATATTTTCAAAATGGTGGCCATTTAACTATTTGATAAGAGCATGCTATAACTACGAAAACAATTAATCAATTCGAAGTTAAATTTGTATGTTGGAAGTATATAAAACAAACATCAAATGTAATACATGGAGCCGCTTTTGTTGTCCATTCTCTAAGGTAGTGACACTTGAATAAATAAAGTTTTTATAACATAACTTGGGAAACAATTGGCCGGTTCTTACGAAATTAAAAAAAAGAAGTAGTACTACAGTAGGTAATATAAACTGATATTTTTTTATGTATGTCAGACAATTATTCCTAAAATGGTGGTCATAAATTTATTTAAGTTATTTATTTTATATAGTCGAAACCATTCTATTAATTCCAATGAATCTTTGTGATGTCTGAGTATATTACAGCAATTAAATGTGTAAACAAAATTTCTTTCGTCTGCCATTTTATAAAATAGTAATACTTGACAAAATATAATTTTACGATCTCCGATAAAACCAAAGATTTCTACCATATTTCGCTAACAATTATCACTATGGCAGGCTATGCAAACAGATAAACTTTAACAGGGTCAGACACATTTTCAAATTGGCGGCCATATAAACATTTTAGCTAGTATATTTTTATATATGAAACTGCAAAATAAATTTTTACCTAACATTGCATGCTTCATTATCAGTTATATCCATTAAAATTGCCAATGCAAAACATCATTTTCCCGCTATTTTTTAGGAGAGCCCCACATTAAATTCTTTAGTTTTTATGCGGTATCTCGGGTAACATAAATCGATTTCTTTCAAATTTGCGAATTTGTACTTTGGTAGGCTATTAAGCTAGTTTAATATTGCGAGTTTTTCTTAATTTGAATCCCATGTCAGTCAGTCGTGTATTTTAATTGTGTATTTGTACTGTTTCACATGTTTCTGGTTTCATCTCTAATAATATTGCTGTCAATAAGATGCCAACGACTACCTACCATCTAAACTTTTGAGAAATTCACTAATATTTATTTTTACCTATGTAAAGGAAAGTAGGCTAAATATTTATCAGTAACTTCTCGTTTTACATATAACATTCAAAAGATGATAACAGAAATTTCAAATATTATAAATTCGAATTAAACTGACGTGTAATTAATTATTGATTAATGTATGATTTCCATCATTCAGCTCTATTTTTCGTGTTGAGCTGTCCAACATTTNACGTGTAATTAATTATTGATTAATGTATGATTTCCATCATTCAGCTCTATTTTTCGTGTTGAGCTGTCCAACATTTAGTTGGATGGATAATTTCTGTACAATAGTAATATTTACTGTTCTTAACCTTTTTAACGTCCTTGACTGCTAAGTGGTGCAGCTAAGTGGTCAGTAGAGTTCCAGTTGGTAGAAAACAGTAACTTTGCCTTCACGATAATGGAGCTACAGCGAGTGTTTTAGGTAGCAAACTACACATGAAAACATGGTTTTGGGTACTTGGAAGTGGCAATCTCTTCTTTGATAATATAGGAAGCGAGAGATATGTTTTTCCTTTGGTAATTACATGTGAATATCGGAGAACAAAAAGGCATAAACTGCACGAGAATAAATATTTTCGAATAAATACTTAGTAAAAAGAAGGAAGAACACTAGAAGTGTACCATGTTTTGAAGAAGCGAATGTTTAGTGAGAGGTGCTAAGAAACGCCAAAGTAGTTCCAGGATATTCGCTTTGAGGTGTACAGAGGAGATCCAGCATCACCTGGATACTCACCTTGAATGGTTCTTGTAAATAATATTTTTTTTTATCACCCTGACGCATTCTGNATCCAGCATCACCTGGATACTCACCTTGAATGGTTCTTGTAAATAATATTTTTTTTTATCACCCTGACGCATTCTGTGTCCCTATATGTTATTCGTCAGAACACACGCTCTGGCGAAGCTCGCAGGCGGACGACCGCAATACGGATTAAGGGNACCAAAGGTTTCTGCACGTGCAACTGTTCCTGCACGTGCAGACGACATCCGGAGACAACGGAAGGCACCAGGGTGCGGACACAGCTGCATTTTGCTGCTGCCCAAGGGACACCAAGATCCCACCACCAGCTGCGTCTGTCCCGGGCTTGTACCGCAATAAACAATGAGAGCTTTTATTGGGCGTGCACACAGAACGGGACAATAAACTTCCAGGCCAGAATCAAGGGACGACGCCAGGCCGGCTGCGGACCACAGGAGCAGCGGCCACGTGTTTTACGACTCAGAGAGGACGCGACAAGCACCCCGGACACGTGCAGAGATGGTGCAAGTCGAATAAGGTGATTGAGCCTACATAACCACGAGGAGGAGGACCAAGCGGGGCAGTCGGCTGACGGAAATGGAAGAGGATGGAGCGAATCCACAAGCAGACGTCAACGGCAGCCGGCCATCGTCAGGCGCAGAGTACTGCGTGGACCCGGGAAGAAGGAACTTCGAAGCCAGGCGCCGAGACGCCCACCAAGTTCGAGAGCAGTTCCAGGCCGCCAGCCGAGGGAAGACAGCGCTGCAGTGTCAGATAAGTAGTTCTACACCAAGTGTGAAGAATCTCCCCCCACCTCCCCCACGACGCAAAATCGCCGCGCAAAGTATCACGTAATCTACGTACAGAAAAGGGAGGGAGTTTGTCTCGTGAGTTCATGTACCAGTTAATCTGTTCAAGCAACAATAAAACTCGATTATGTGAACTCGCAAATAAAGTGTAATTTCTTAGTAAATTGGACCTAGAGACAACAGTGTCGACGTATTCCTATGCCCTATCACTGAGGCTAGCATCAAGTGCTGGCGCCTCACGCCGCAGAGCAGATTCAATACCTACTTCCAAACTTCAGCATTTGGCAGGTATCAACCCTTACTATGTAATTTTTTTTTATCACGTCGGTTTCAATCATTACTACAATATACGATTTTCTTGTAAATTTAAATTATTCCTATGGACGGCTTTTTAAAACATTGAGGATTTGTACAGCGAACTACGAGTCATTTTTAGTATATTCCAGTTGCAAATATTTATATAAAATTTTGGAAAATCGACGTTTTTTTTTAGTATTTTTAGAATTTTAATTTTTTTTTCTTACCTCCGCAATGTCAATACCAGATGGGTCGGCTAATTTAACGAGTTATATTCAAGAACAATTCCATGGGTCAAGAATTAGTTCAAAAAAATACCAAGTTGACATCTGACGTCATCGTAGCTCTGGCACTTCCAGTCAGAAAATGGATTCTTCTACTTCTGTAACTATGGTATTTATCATCAGTAAAATCACTCCTACCAATAAGAAACTCCTTATATTTCAATGAAATAAAAAACTTTATAGACTATGTTTTATTTTTAATATGCAAAAGAAGAAATTTCATGTTCAAATATTTTTTAAAACTAATACGATTCGTATACATCAGTTACCGGGAGACGATACTGAAGTTTAAGCATATTTAAGTTATTTTCTTAAATACTCTAGCAAAACAATTGTGTGTGAAGGAATAAGATTCTCTGTTCTCGCGACAAAATTTCGTAAAAAGTTTAATTAATTTTTGCTATCAAAATTTTTTACTTTAAAAAATCCACAAATTTCAACTGGCTATTACACGAGAACAACTAACCAGGCAATGAATGTACGTAATCGATGGTGACTTCTACAGTTTCGTAAAACGCTAAGGGACTGAGTAGCAAAAGTGAAAAATACATATTCCAATACAGCTTGAATTTTATGAAGTGTATTAATTTTAAGCTTTGATTGACAGAAGTTTGAGCACATTTTGGAGAAAATACTAATGAACAATAGTCATGGATGTATGGTTTCTGCAATGAATATGAACATTTTGTAACAAAATAAATGTCTGTTTGGTGACAAACTTTAGCAAGAATGTTCTTATTAATGTAGTTATGTATTTAGTCTGGACTATCAAAGTATTTAAAGCATTTATACAAAAATTACGTGAGATAGGTAACACACAACTGACAGTTTTACGTTTGCTGAGACGGAACGAATATCACGTTTACTAAGGAGACCGTGACGGTGCGTGCCTTCTTTCAATTTGCCGGGATAATCTGAATATTCACGTCTGAATGACACGTCCATGAAATTAGTGTAGCACCTGTTCAAAGAAGTCTTTTAATTAAGGAAATTATTTCGCTGCGCAGAGAAATAACTACCTCGAGGAGTGTAGGAAACCAGAGCGATAATTTGACTGGATTAGCTAGCCGTTGAATAGAAGCCGCGTGCTTCCTTCAGCAGCGAGTTTCACATCGCGATCCAAGTTCATATCATTAATCTTTGCACGTTACACTAACTTATGTATACATTAATTATTTTATATTATTTAACTGTTTTCATTTAAAAGCTGACAACAAAAATTAAAAAACAAATACAAATAAAACAAAAAGATGTAGGAAATGTATAGTTACACAAAAAACATTGTGACTAAAGGCCGTTTTCTTTACATATATATAAATGGATATATTTATATGTAAGTATTTATTCAGTTATAGTTGTATCACTTTCGCCGAAAATTTTGAAAATAATATTAAAAATGAATTTCAATTTCGGATAGAGAAATCAAACATTTATTAGACCCAATATCACAAACTTCCGTTATCACCATGTTCATCTCTGGACACAAAATAAACTTTTGTGAAAACAACAGCAATATTAACAAAACTATTGAAGTATCTGATAAACATAATAAGTCTNCCACAAAATAAACTTTTGTGAAAACAACAGCAATATTAACAAAACTATTGAAGTATCTGATAAACATAATAAGTCTACTTTACCTCTACATTTGTGAAAATAATTTTTAACGAAGTTCTTAAAAGCTTTGACGTCGTTACAGATGTAACCAGAAACATGTGCAACAGTAGTGACACCATTACATATAGATATTCACACGTGTCTTCTCGCGAGTCGGACCCATAATACCGCGTGCCATAACTGATCGTGCAGCCAACTGTATTACGGAGAGAGTAGTCGGATGTCCTAAGTTCAATGTTTTGGTAGATGGTGTTTTCGAACTCAGATATTTACGGGGCTCTCAATTTGAAGGAAAAAAAATGTCATGAGTTATTGATATAAAGTAAGTGTTGCAACTGGTTTCAGATGCCATGGTTTTGAAACATTAGTTGCGTACGGGCTGCAGTTGTCCGCAGACGGGACGACTGAACTTTGATCGAATTGAAGAACACGTAGAGAGCTGAAGTGAGGTGTTTGGTTGAAATACTATTAAAAGTCATTATAACTACTGCTGTTGTTATGAGTAGCAGTAACGATGCGGAAGACTTTGTCGTATAGAAACAATATCGAAGCAAGCGATGGGGTCGCAGAATGTTCTCGTCTCACTCTTACATTAAAATTAATTTTAAGTGCAATTTTTTTTTTGCAACTGCTACTAAGCTGAAAGAATCCAATTCCAAATTGATTGCGCTGAGGAGAATGTGAAAAACTTCATATCAGCACTAGATGACTGTACGTGCTTTGACAAAGCATAATACTAACATGTGAGAAAATGTTAGCGCAGAAGAAAGATTACTGATCATTCTGAGATAAAAGCCTACCATCAACCATTTTCTCTACACAAATTGTCATTATAGTAGACATAAGGAAAATGAAGCCACTGGAGGCTGAGAACAGATCTCATTTTCAGAATCGTCGTGAGTCAATTGTGTACGTGTATCTTGTCCTTTGGCGTTACAAGCATGTGTTTACCCGAAGGGGGGGNNTATAGACAAAAACTTTCGGGTATAGAAGGGAAAAGAGGTTGAATGAAACGTTTCATTAAAAGTATTTAATAATAATTAATATAAAGTAAACACGTAGCTACATACATAGCATACCTAGTATGCACTACATACATACTTAAATGTATTCAAACATAAATAACGAAAATTTTTCTCTATATGCGTCACATGGTCTGTTCTTTACGGACCTTTGAATTAAGTACAAATCTGATGAATATTATGTTTTTGATGTGAAATATAAATAATTGTATGATGTTACAGCCTTTATGTCTGTGAATTTCATAATGGTACACAATAATTTTCATTTGTTGTACATACATACAATAACATTACAACTTAATCTTAACTAAGCTAATAATCCCCCTCCATTCCCAATTCACCATCATCTCAACTGTTTTCTGGATTACTGAAATACAATACTACTACTTACGTCAGATTTGCGTAATTTATTTGTTTCATAAAAAGTAATTGATATCAGGCAAACGATACTTTTCACATCCTCGAAGTATTTCAATTATTATGGAGGGATATCTCAACAATTCCTCTGACTCATTAAAAATTCTAAAACAATAGTATATAGCTACATTAAATTGCTAATATTTCCTACAAATGCCATTACATTTACTTAATAGTTGATCATATCAAATATTTAAGTATTTATAACCTTTAAAATGGGAAAACAATGGAACAGTTTATTTACTTCCCGGATGATCTGAAAACATTCCCCCTTGAGTTACAAATGATACTACAAAAAATATTAGTTTTTTGGAATTTCATAGTTGTGCGGGCATTTTGCAAGCAACCTTATAACTAAACTTACATTATTTTCTTAATTAGAACATTTTCAATATGTTAACATTTTTTTTTACATTCTAGTGACGTTTCACTTACGATAGACATTGATTTGCATATTTTTCNAAATTTTCAACATGTTAACATTTTTTTTTACATTCTACTGACGTTTCACTTACGATAGACATTGATTTGCATATTTTTCTAAATTTCCCAACATGATGAACTGTGTTGACCACAGAATACAGTATTCCCACAGCGTTATTTCATGTCAGTTCAAAATATCATTACAGGCAATCTTACCCCTTGAGAATATAATATAGTCCACCACTTAACATTTAAAAATTACTTCAAATGTTCTCTATACCTTCGCAGTCTCTTCGCCAAAGATAACAAATAANGATGAACTGTGTTGACCACAGAATACAGTATTCCCACAGCGTTATTTCATGTCAGTTCAAAATATCATTACAGGCATTCTTACCACTTGAGAATATAATATAGAACACCACTTAACATTTAAAAATTACTTCAAATGTTCTCTATACCTTCGCAGTCTCTTCGCCAAAGATAACAAATAATNCACCACTTAACATTTAAAAATTACTTCAAATGTTCTCTATACCTTCGCAGTCTCTTCGCCAAAGATAACAAATAATGCCTGCGCTGCAATATTGAAAGGTGGTCTTCCAAAACGACACGTATTATTGTCAGCGTGTAATTCTTAAATGAAATCGTTACTATATTGTTAGTTTATAAGACACGTCTCTGTACTCTTGGGCTTCCGAAAAAATACGCCTATAAAGATGCGTATTTTTATGGTGGCAAAGAATAAACCATATACATACAAAAGTCGTAGAAGACTCTCTCCTCTTTTCTCACACCAAAAACCATTNTGGTGGCAAAGAATAAACCATATACATACAAAAGTCGTAGAAGACTCTCTCCTCTTTTCTCACACCAAAAACCATTTTAAATTTTTTTACGTGTTATAAATTTCTAATTTTGGAGGAAATTGATGTGTATTGCAGAAAATATGTTTTGATGTTTTAAACCTTGCTGATCTCTGGCACCTTCCTAACACCAACTGGGAAATTCAATCAGCACCTTTACCCCCCTCCTCAACAAACTAATTATTGTTGTGGCCTACGTTATATNCACCAACTGGGAAATTCAATCAGCACCTTTACCCCCCTCCTCAACAAACTAATTATTGTTGTGGCCTACGTTATATCGTTTACTAAAATACTAAATAGAGTTATATCTCACTGCAGATTTTTGTGCTTTGTGGCTCTTTAACAGTAAAAAAATTATGTTCTTACTGAGGAGTGATAAATAACTTGCATTGTGTAAGAAAAGTGTAATATCCAGGGAAGATAAACCATCAATACTGATTTCTTTCGAAATAAATACCACGTATAGCAATTAACTTGTAGCCAAATACTTTTTCGTATGGTATTACAAAAATGGAGTTATAATGGAAGCTAGTACATCAATATNAATTAACTTGTAGCCAAATACTTTTTCGTATGGTATTACAAAAATGGAGTTATAATGGAAGCTAGTACATCAATATATTTTTCTTACTAAGTAAATGTCACGTACAGCAATTAACCTGTAATACTGTTTTCATATCCGCAATAGTGTATTTANATTTTTCTTACTAAGTAAATGTCACGTACAGCAATTAACCTGTAATACTGTTTTCATATCCGCAATTGTGTATTTATAATTTTTACATGATAATTAATTAAAAGTTATATATAATACAACTTCAAAGTGATGTGTCTGTGACTTAGCAGGTTAAGCAAAAAGAATGGTGGAGGTAGATATGTCTTAGCGTCTCTTAGATAGCAAGGTCATTAAAAACTAAGCATGTCGCCAATGGAAGCACGAATTTAAACGAATTGGATGTGTACAAAGAAAAAAGTCTAATGCTTTGCCAACAGTAATTATTTGAAATCTGTGAACCGTAAGTAACTAATTTTGCTGTTAATCAAATATACTATTGAGCTGTTAATGTTGCNAATTATTTGAAATCTGTGAACCGTAAGTAACTAATTTTGCTGTTAATCAAATATACTATTGAGCTGTTAATGTTGCAGTAACACTAAGTACTCTCGTATATTACCTCCTTACTGTTCTGCAAACATTATTGCGGTGTTGATGGTTTGGCAAAACTAATTTTGTGTTGAATTGATGTTAATATTTGTGTTAAAAAATATCATATATTTTCTTTGCTTAAAAAAAACATTACGTTGTAAAACAATCAATTTGGCACAAAAAAATAATACGAAAGAATAAAAAATTACTACTAGTAGGTGAACCTTATCCACGCCTGGACTCTTTGACGTTCTCCACTTTACGGAACTTGACGTAATTCCAACTGCTCTATTTTAACATGTGTGATCGCGTTTCATATTGTGTGTATTCAGAAGAACATAATCACAAACTTAAGTTCTCTTCAGTTACGTGGAAATACTTCATACTCTATAAATATACGCACAATTGGCATTCATAAACTGCTTTGCAAGGCTCAAGAGCTGCTCCAAGATACAATTACTTCTCGAACTATGATTTCAAATTTAAATATAGTGGTTTCACTTTACGAGGTTATCGCTGTTCACTACTATCCGCCATTTTACAACGCCAAGTTAGTGAAAATTTATGTTGGATGGACATTTTTAAATATGTCCATCCAACACCACAAAATATTTTGTTCTTCCTGCTATTTTGATATTAATACAACTTTTTGTTGCGGCAATGTTGCTCACAGACATAATTAACATCATCACTTTGAAATAACATGTGCGTTATAGTATTATATGACTTTTTAAATGGTAACCATTGTTAACTTGTTCACTTTATAAATTTTACTACAACATAAATGTTTAAAAAGATGCCTCAATAGTAATTTTATTGCTCCAAGAACATTAGTCTTTTCTCTTGTAGCAAGGAAACATCCCAGCAATTTGGTTGGAGTTGTTTTGCGAAACCATTGAAAACCGGAATCAGGAGGGCTGTACCAGGATTTGTTCCCAAGCCCTACCGAATACCAATTGGAAAGTTTACCAATTTGCCACGTCGTTTGATGCGTGTGTAGAGTGCTCAGTATAATTAAATTTTATTCTTGTTGATACAACGTTCTTCATAACCTTTCAGAAATTAGTTATCTAGTATCTTAATAAGTAAAGAGAATCATGTGTTCCTTTGTGTAGTAACAAGTGCATGATAAGCAAATGTAACATGGGCACGCAGTCCTATGCCCAATTTCAAACCAAATACAAAACATCTGTATAATTGACAGCCTTTCATTTTTGCAAAACAAGTCAACAGTGCTGCGTTCATACGTCGTAGTGTTATGAAAGTATTGTGTGAAATATAGTGAATATAGAAAGCGTAAATATTTTAATTCAAAATTTTCGTAAAGTTAAAATGAATATAATTTTCTCTGCAAGTAATGACAGTTGCAAAATATCACGTACATAAATTGCTTCAGCGAAACATTAAAAACTTTATGAAAAAATATGATTAATTTTTGGGAAACAATCTTTATGATTTTGACATTCATAGTTTATTTAAAAGGTTAAGGGTTGGATACAAAATTAACAATTTTCATATTTACTATTCTTCAAGAGGTCACATGCATGTCGGTACAAGTAATTAAAATGTTATAAAATAAATATAGTATATGAAATAATAACGTCACTTAATGTGTATGCTTGGAAAATGTTTTGTTGGCCTACTTTGAGAATTATTTTCACAGATGCCAACAAATAAAGTCACGTTAATCCAGCCCAAACAATATATTGAGAAAATCAAGTTACTGGACATAACTAAGTAGAGTGGAGAGAGTTTGGGCGGCTGTAAACATCGGAGATTTGAACACCGATGAGACTCAATAATTCAAATTAACCAAAATCGATGTATGGAGCAGCGCCGGAATGAAAGGGTGGGAAAAACGGGAGATCACGAGAAAACCCGCTGACCAGTGTCATCGCCCGGCACGATTCCCAAGTACAAAAATCCAAGAGTGACCTCGCTTGGAATCGAACCGAGTTTGGTTAGGTGGGAGGGGATCACTCTAGCCGCTGCACCCCGCTGTCCCAACATAACAAAGACATTATCATCCAAGACGCAATTTGTTAATGAATTTAATGTACTCAGTTGTGACTTCTGCATCATAATTTTTATTTTTATTGGCGTAATGGTAAAAAAAAAATGACTTTGTTCACTTTTGACGACTGAAAATGATTCTTGCTTGCCATATGTGTTGGGGCTCTATAAGAGCTCAATTATATTTAAGTTTATTGTTTGAGATTTTATTTTCCAGCATGGTGGACAAAATAAGTTTTCAATATGTGTACATATGTTATACAAATAATAAGTTGATGCAGCATTCCAAGTTGTGATCAAATGGGTAAGTAGTACTTGAGATGTACTGTAAAGCAATTTTTTTCTTTCCACTTTTAACATTATATTAAAAAATGGCCTGACCATTGCGACTTTTATTTCAAATACTTTATTTTCGGGATAGCCTCTGCCAACGTACCGAATTTCGTTTAAATAGTGTCTGATGGGTCCACAGTTACGGCATACTAAAATAAAATATTCATAAAACTGCCATTTAAATATGTTTCTAATATTCTCTAATTGTGTACTCTAGCATGTTAGGTGAACTACAACGGAAAGTATTTATATGTCGAAGTTGGCTAGAATCGGTTGAGCATCCGGATATATGATGTAGTTTATTGTTTCAGGCAACATTATCTTACAAAAATGTCTACATAATGATATTAGGCAGCATAATTAATTTTAGTTTAACTTTTATCAGCATACCANACTACAACGGAAAGTATTTATATGTCGAAGTTGGCTAGAATCGGTTGAGCATCCGGATATATGATGTAGTTTATTGTTTCAGGCAACATTATCTTACAAAAATGTCTACATAATGATATTAGGCAGCATAATTAATTTTAGTTTAACTTTTATCAGCATACCAGTTTTGGTTTAAATAGTTACAAACTCAGGCACATACATACTCTTAGTCAAAATTCGCACACACAGGCTGAAAGGTTATCCCATAAGCGTATCTTCAGCCGAACTCCGTAGCGTAGTTGGCTACACACCGACTTACGGCGCGAGGAATTTTGTGTGAATATTGAGTAGGGANCAGCCGAACTCCGTAGCGTAGTTGGCTACACACCGACTTACGGCGCGAGGAATTTTGTGTGAATATTGAGTAGGGAACCCGTGTATTTGTGTTGGTCTTGGAATTATAAATGATGGACTACTAATATCCGACACTTCCTGTATTGGACGTTACATGGTTTGACGCTGAAATCGCATTCTAGCTGGACGTATCTCAAGACCATTAGTAACAGAGTAATCATTATAAAAGTCTATCTTTCCTTGGAAAGGGTGGCTACAAACGGANGTATCTCAAGACCATTAGTAACAGAGTAATCATTATAAAAGTCTATCTTTCCTTGGAAAGGGTGGCTACAAACGGATGGGAACAAACGCAGCTTCTGCACCTTCTATAGCTTTGCAACAAATTCTCGGGAACGAAGTTTTGTGTCATATACAAAAGTCATGATTAGTCTTGCGAACTAAACTCGAAGGTTGCATTAAGGTATTTTGGTAATTATTATTAGGTGGATATCTTTATATTTGTCTTACGCAACGATTTTTGTTCACGTTAATAATTTTTCGAAATTCAATATAAGTGGTTTTGTTAGATTAATAACATTTTAATATGCATTGCAACATTTTAATATTCTTTGGAATCTCCATTTTTGTTAATAATATAAACAATTTTTTTTAGGAATCGTTGATAGTTTTATATTTCTCAAGTTTCCAGTTTTTCTTTAGAATTTTTTAGATTTCCAACTATTTTCCAATGTTTCCAGGAATATTCTGTTTTTCTTCTTGATTTGTAGGGGTTTTTCTGCAATTTACAGGGATTTTCTGATATTTTCAGTGATTTTTTTAGGATATTTAGTGTTTTTCTGCGATATACATGGGTTTTATGAGATTTTCAGTGATTTTATTGCGATTTGCGGGGATTTTCTTGTGATTTACAATGAATGTTTTGTGTTTTTCCAAAGTTTTTCTGCGATTTTTATGGATTCTCATTAGTTTTAGAGTGATTTATTTCCATCGAGTACACCGATTTTCTGAGGTTTTTGCACCCTCGGAAATAGTTGAAAGAATATAGAAACACGTCAAGTGTCACATGGTGAGTGCTTATTTTGCAGCTCAAATCGTATGAGTGTTTGTGCGCATAAAATCGCTAGTCCATTCTATCTTCGGGGAAATTATTTTTCTAATACTTTTCGATTATTTTCGTTGGCAGGATTAATAGTACCGTGTGGTCAGGTTGTCAGTCACTCGTCTAGGAGGCCAATTTACGTAACATGTTATTTTTATTACGATCCTAACAGAGTTAAATTTTGTAGCATAATGGCCTTTTTTAATATCTGGTCTTCAATTATGAATAGCAATTTTTCTTAAAGTACCTTTCTATGAAATTGATTTAATATTATATTAAAACTACCTAGTACTGTACAGGGAAAAAAATGTTTGGAGAATTATTGTTGGAGGAGACATATCCCCTGAGCACCTCCTGCCATGCCGTCCGTGATTGTGTCATATAAATTACTGTAAATTTAATTTTTGCAATTTTTTAGGCCTCAAGTATTTGTCATACCTTATTTAAAAAATATAACATTTCTACGATAATTAAATAGTTTGATTAATTTTTTTTTATACTGTATTTCGCCGGTTTTTATTCTACATTCCGAAGGAAAGATATTCTTATGAGATCACTTCCCTATCTGTGTATATATGCATGATCGTGTGTGTCTGTAAGTGCCCCCCCTTTAAAACATTTGAACACGTTAACCGAATTTCACCAAACTCGGTACAAACACAATATTGCCTAGAGTTCATGTGCCAAACTCATAGAGGTGATTCCTTATGGATAATAAGTTTGGGTACACAGTGAAAAAAACACTATCGTTCGGTGACTGTTAAGGGAGATACGCAGCATTGAGAATAAAAGTTTGAAATGCATGAATGCAAACGATCAGGAAGTACTTGAGATTGAGCAACAAAAATTGGAATCGTGTTTCATAAAACGAATATTGTATATCTATTAATATGAGATTGGTAAAATTGCCCCTTTTCATTGCTAAAGTAACATTATTTTCGCAGGGAAATGTGGAACACTAGGTGTTAAAGAAAAATTGTAGGCAATTTACTACTTAACATTGCGAAACACAGACAAATTGTGCTGATGTCCGAACTCGCCCCGTAAACCGTTTTCGAGAAAACGCCACTCAAAATGTTGGAGGTGCGGTGTAACTCTGCAAGGATATGCAACACATCAGCCACCCGCCTTACGCAATGCAGTTGCAAGTACTTGTTAATTTGAGGAATACTAACTAGCGTAAAGAATAATTAATGTTGTGCACATATGAAGAATTCACAATACATCTGTATGTAGTATCTAGTAAGGTGAAGTATGTCCTCGTCAAATGCTGACGTTCGCTGTGTCTGTGGTACTCCATCACTACTACTGAGCCTTCATTCCGCAATCTCTGATGGAACCATACACAGGAGTGTTGACGGCACGTAAGCTCNGTAACTCTGCAAGGATATGCAACACATCAGCCACCCGCCTTACGCAATGCAGTTGCAAGTACTTGTTAATTTGAGGGATACTAACTAGCGTAAAGAATAATTAATGTTGTGCACATATGAAGAATTCACAATACATCTGTATGTAGTATCTAGTAAGGTGAAGTATGTCCTCGTCAAATGCTGACGTTCGCTGTGTCCGTGGTACTCCAGCATTTGGCCACATCACTACTACTGAGCCTTCATTCCGCAATCTCTGATGGAACCATACACAGGAGTGTTGACGGCACGTAAGCTCCACTGCTTGCTGTTGGCTGCTCCGTACACGAGATAAATGTCGGCTTGTTCCACTCGCGTTAAACGTTCCATTCTTCCACAGCCAGCTGTAGGCACATACTGACTTGCCACCTGCCAAGCTCATCTCCAAGTATCCGAGTACATCCTCACCTGTTTCCTCGGCCATGCGCAAGCCGTATGTGGTACAAGTATTGCCTACCCCCGCAGGTCTACATGGCACCTTTGAAATTATAAGTTGCGTTTTCTCAAAAACGGTTTACCAGAGCGAGTTCAGAGTAGAAAACCTTTCGTTTACACATTGCCATAATGAATAATAATTTGCCTCGATTTTTTCATAACCTTGTAGTGTTCCAAAGTTACCTGCGAAAATTGGGTAACTTAGTTAATGAGTTTGCAGTGGATATATGAGCCAGCTAATAAAAACACAAGTTGAAAGTCACATGGCAGTTAATATTTTGATAGGAACGCAGAAATTTACGCAACCAACGGGCCGAAAGTAGAAATTTAACTTATGTCACCTTAAGGTGTAGCTTAAATGAAGTAAAAAGATTATAGTCACATTTCTTAAAAATATTTTTTTTTAATGAAAATATTATGAATGCATGTACCTTAGAAATAAAACATTTTTTCTTCAATGTATAATTTAATATTTAATAATTCGTTCTGTAAAATATAATATTAATTTTTCCTTGTTGAGTTTCTTGTTTTGTACGCTGGTCATCCATCCTTCGGTGCGGAAGTGGTATCATGTTGTAGCATTGCCGTCCCACTTTACCGCCCGCATAGCTGCTACAGCAACCATGCGCATGGGTCTCTGGTTAGGTATGGAATAAAACAGAACACTCTCAAGAACTATGCAGATATGAAANGCAGTTAATATTTTGATAGGAACGCAGAAATTTACGCAACCAACGGGCCGAAAGTAGAAATTTAACTTATGTCACCCGTAGCTTAAATGAAGTAAAAAGATTATAGTCACATTTCTTAAAAATATTTTTTTTAATGAAAATATTATGAATGCATGTACCTTAGAAATAAAACATTTTTTCTTCAATGTATAATTTAATATTTAATAATTCGTTCTTTAAAATATAATATTAATTTTTCCTTGTTGAGTTTCTGGTTTTGTACGCTGGTCATCCATCCTTCGGTGCGGAAGTGGTATCATGTTGTAGCATTGCCGTCCCACTTTACCGCCCGCATAGCTGCTAAAGCAACCATGCGCATGGGTCTCTGGTTAGGTATGGAATAAAACAGAACACTCTCAAGAACTATGCAGATATGAAACTATTATTATTTTAAATCTCCATATTTCGGCAACAGTGGGCTGTGCAAGCAGGTCACAGCGGTGGAAATTGCACATACCTTAGACCAAAACTCGCAGTGTACTGAGGAAGCAACAAAAATAAAATAAAAGATTACAGCCAAAAGTATGTGATATAATAGATCATGGAACACAGGAAGAAAAGAAAGATAAGAAATATATAGTGTGGGTAAGAGCCATACCGCCTCTAGCAATTACCATGGGTAATATGTCACAGCTAAATTATTTCACTCCTCGCAACACCAGTGAAGGATAAGGTTTGGAATCCCCAGGAATTAGCTTTAAGCCCTGGCCGGAGGCACAAAGAGAAATCGCATATCCAATCCCCTGTGCACGAGTGCACAAGCGAAGTAGCCGGAGTGAAATACTGGATGTGACAATATAAGACACATCAAAATCGCTGCTGGCGATTGCACAATCTCTGTCTCTCTCATGATGACCATGTAGTACTGTGTCGAGTATTTCTGGCATGAAGGTGCATGCATGTTGCAGTCAGTAGATAGTGCTCAAGAAATAAATTCTGTTGCTATAATAAATGTGCTCAAAAATTATTTTCTTCACTTCCCACTGTTACATTTTCCACAGTATCGGCAAAGTGAATAATTATTTTTAATAGCCATGTGTATGTGTATGTGTGGGTGGGGAAGAGAAAAAGCTTCAGATTTAAGATTCCGTACATTCCCCTACGGGAAATGCATACTGTTTCGAACAATATCAAATGAGAATTTTATAGCTGGTGGATGTGGGGGAAGTGAAATATCTTCTGATTTAATACCACCGAGATAAGGAACTGCCCTTATCCTTACCTCATTCACCCAATACCCAGGTAACGAAATTATTTTTGAACATGTCAACACCACCCTCCTCCATCACCCGCACGAGTAGCTAACTCATTGCTTTTAAATGTAGCCAAAAAGCACTATAATGCAAAAAAAATAATTAATAATGACTATGAAAGCTGTAAAGTCTCATCATCTTCATCAAATGAAGCTGACCGAAAAAAATACTAAAAGTGTCACATCTGACAAGATATAAATTGCTATTNAAAATTAATAATGACTATGAAAGCTGTAAAGTTTCATCATCTTCATCAAATGAAGCTGACCGAAAAAAATACTAAAAGGGTCACATCTGACAAGATATAAATTGCTATTGCAGTTTAGCAGCTCTAGTTGTGAAGTTCTGCATGATTTTCAACGTCTACCACCAACATGTATCCAGATATATTTTAATCTGGCACAATAGTCATATGGATATTAGTGCTCACTCTCTTTTACTCACCTACAGATAAGGTCAAAGATATTGCCCATTAATACAATTTGATTGCATCAACATACTTGAGGTAGACGGGTGGCTTGCTGGCATCATAGATGGATGCGATGTACTAGTTCTTTGATTTTCTGTGCCACTTTAGACGCTGGACCATTCCACCTCTGATTCTTTCTTCGATAAAAAGGAAATTGTTGTAACCTACCAGCAGCTCGAGCTGGACCTTGGCGTGCTTCAGCGTGACATCGAATGAGAAGCCCGGCATGCTCACATAATAGACATAGTCCAGACCGCAGGTGTCAAGGCACAATTTCCTCAAGTTTCCGAAAACGTCCTAAAGAAGCCACATCTGTATTCTAATACAAGTTACAGTAATCCTCAATTTTATTATAGGTGAACTTTTCCCAAACTTTGCGTGTGTATGCATAATTTTCTTCGGTTATGTAGTGTCCGTCAATCTGGTATAAAACTGATCACTTGTGTGGCAACTGTATCTCTTCATGTTCCTTCAGACTTTCTTAATAATCGTAGCAGAACACTATCTTTCTCCTTACAAGTTCCATCTTATCTGCACTAAAAAACTTCTCTGTATTTTTCAGCTAGTATCCCGGCAGGTTTTCGACGAGGGCAGCGATGCTGGCGGACATGAATTAAAAAGTGTCTAGGAATTGTGAAGTAAATCTCTCCCCCGGCGATTTCGAGAACTTGATCAATTTTTCCTCTTTTTTTGGGATGAAGAATATGTTGTCTTCGTCGTAGCTCAGATGCTATATTATAAAGTTCTAGAAATGTCAATTTGTGGAACAGCACAGGACGGTGTTTCGGGTAGCGGCGGAACTTGTTGCAGTTATTGCAGGAGGGCCCAATGTAGTTTCCGGTGAAGTAGTCATGGTCCATTTCCACTCAACTGTCTTTTGTGAAATTTTCCATGTAGTAGCAGCAGGTATGGGCCATGGTGAGATTCAGTAGTTTAAATTTGCTGAGAGGCTTTATTGGTTCGATGTCATTGTAAATTTCCTTCACCTTGCTTCCAGTGTCCTCGGTTTCTTCAATACATGTCTTAGCTGCATATTCCTCAGTGTAAATTTTCGGACTCATTGGCAGACTTGAGTTATTGGCAGCATGTATTGTGTTGTGTTCCAATCGAACAAAGCAACAAAAACTATATGGCTCGTGCTTTTAGCACGAGTGCATGCTGGACGTCTGGAGGTTGGCCTCGCAGGTTTGGACGTGCAAGAGCTTTGCCTCGAAATCTGCGTAGACGACGCACATAGGAGTATTTGTATCAAAAAACAGGACAAAAATATTTTATGGTTTTTTTTAAAGATAACACTAAAAATGCAGGATCTGGGGAAAATTACATATATTAAATCAAAATACTCTTCTTCCTCCATGTCGTTATCATTATCGCGCACAGCCGGAGCACATGAGATCAACATGGCCATGGCCTCTCTTGAGAAAGGTTCCTTTTCTTTATGTTGCCTTGGCTTGTTACAACTGAAGAACGGGTCTGAACTTAATAAAAGTCCGTTGATGGCGTCTTTATTGCACTGTTCCCTTGAGAACTTTCTCAAGACATTTAGTCGGTATGACCGCAAGTGTTTGTTTCGTGCTTCAGCTGCCTCCTCCGATTTTGGCCGATCGGGAGTATTGCGTGTGAAATTACAGTTGCACCATGCGTGAAAGTTTTGTGCAATGTGGGTGTCATAGGATGCCACTTATACAATTGCACGTGCTTCCTGGCCGTTTATTTTGNGTGAAAGTTTTGTGCAATGTGGGTGTCATAGGATGCCACTTATACAATTGCACGTGCTTCCTGGCCGTTTATTTTGTGTAGGCAGCAAACTTCACACTATTAAAAAATGTATTCGTCCAAAAACGCCATCTTTTCGTCGATTTTTCACCTTCGACATTGTCGCATTATTGCATAAAATTCATGTTTTTTTGTCAATTCCATGACCACATGTGAATAATTGGAAAGAAAAGCGACGAAATTTTAAGATCTGCAAATATTGATTTATTTACTAAATGTTTTTATTGTAATGGTATTCAAAAAAGTGGATGAATGCGGACCAGATTTTAATGGAATTATTTTNATTTACTAAATGTTTTTATTGTAATGGTATTCAAAAAAGTGGATGAATGCGGACCAGATTTTAATGGAATTATTTTTTGGATAGTCTTAGCTTCACATATATATAACAACCACTGCCCAAGATTCTCTAAAACATAAAATAAAATACTATTTNTTGGATAGTCTTAGCTTCACATATATATAACAACCACTGCCCAAGATTCTCTAAAACATAAAATAAAATACTATTTAATATTTGTATTAAGTAAAATTTGAGACATTGTTTGGCATTACATTCTTAGGGCAGTATTTGTGTTTATTTTTGTAGCTAACTAATTGAATAATGATTAAAAGTAAGGTACATACCCTCTTCTTCCATTTACAAAAAAAATATTGTTACAAACAANAACTAATTGAATAATGATTAAAAGTAAGGTACATACCCTCTTCTTCCATTTACAAAAAAAATATTGTTACAAACAACACCGAAAACTAATAAAATTCAGTGCAGAAATGCGGGTAATTAAGAGAATCGCCGAGAGCTAATAACATGCAGTTCACGTAACGACACGTTCAGACTGTCAGTGACGCAAATGAGCGGAGCACAGGAACATTTTACGGCTGTTATCTAGTGTGCCAACCACTTAGCTCTAAAAACATTCCATTGCAGAGGAGTTTTGACGATCTTTATGATTTCCACTTATGACCGGTATTTTGATACGATGACTCGTTTGTGCGACGATGGGCATCTTGTCTGCTTTGTGGTGGTTCTTGAACTTGAGGGTTGGTATTCTTCCCTTCTTGTCAGAGCTTAGCATTTCAATTGAGGCAGTAATGTTAGGAAAGCAGTATTATTTATTCTCCACCAGCATTTATTCTCTTATCTTTCCCGTCACTCGCAGCCTGGCATCGTAGGACTTAAAACACCTTCTGCAAATATGCAATTTTGCTCATCAGCAATTACTTGAGGCCTCACAAGGCGAGAAAAGTTTTTATATATGTGCAGTGGGCTCTGTCTTGTGTGGAGAGGAGGAGGTCAAAATAAAAAGTCTTATCTTCATTACAAACTCGTCTTAGTACCACCTTAATTTTGTCTTTATATATAAATATATTAACGACTACTCCAGAATTTTGTTTCTCAAAATTGGATATTTGGTACAAAGGCATGGGAAATTCGATGCCATCAAAGTTTTACTTGCTTTCCATTNTTGTTTCTCAAAATTGGATATTTGGTACAAAGGCATGGGAAATTCGATGCCATCAAAGTTTTACTTGCTTTCCATTTATCTGTATCTTCTGTTTCCGTACTCAGGGTGTGCTGTTTCTGCATATCTGATGAGTACAGTCCACTTACAGCTCTTGTAATCACTGTTTTTGTGGTTAATCACAGCTTCCCTGCTTTTGATGGGCGCTTGTAAATCAATATAACTGAATGCATGCAGAGGTGCTATTTAGTGATTCTTAGCTGAACTAATTTCTGCATTGAGCGTCCAGCCATATCGTTTTGCCATTTATTCCTCCTCTTCCCGTCATATTGAAATACAGCTGCATGNTCTGCATTGAGCGTCCAGCCATATCGTTTTGCCATTTATTCCTCCTCTTCCCGTCATATTGAAATACAGCTGCATGACATAGATTCTTCCTTTATTGAATCTTCGTAGGTAGACACGTTTTTGGTCTTGAAAGTGCGCTGGTCTGCATCGTCTTCTTTGTGGTCGGGTTTACTATAATCCATCTCCAGGAACAAACTGAATTTNGTGGTCGGGTTTACTATAATCCATCTCCAGGAACAAACTGAATTGTATTGGCCCATTTTCTTCAATTTCTTCCTGCATCTGGTCGACGATTCTCTGCTTAATACCTTATAAATACACGCTCATGTCCTTGTCCTCTTCACTACTTAAGCTCTGTCACTTGTCTTCAAGTTGCCTCGAAAGGCAGTCTCGGCCAGCATAAATCCATGGGCCGTCGGCTGTCCAACCCCCAAGACGATCCTCGGACGAAGTGGTGTTGTAGGTGCGTGTGCTGGCTACTGTTGAGTGGAAACATCACGTCTGTCTTTCTTCGCTGGTGGGGATGTCTGGCCCGTGCACTTCTTGGCATGTTCCGTAAGTTTACCCGCCCTCAAATACTCTTTGCCACGGTTATCTGGATTGAATTTGTTCCACTTTTGGTTTCTTCTAGCATCGCTATCATTGGCAAATGCAGTATTACAGAACTTACAAATGCCAATTGCTTTATGCCGCACGGTCATATTGCAACTCCTCAGGTGATGTTCCACAATAACGTTTTTGCCCAACCTGTATTCCACACTTCTCGCAGACTTGGTATCCGTCTCTGTATATGTTACAGACGCAGGCAGGTGATGGATTATGAAACAATTTTGCAAAACATTTAGATGATAAATGTAAACTGTTAAAATATTGCATAATTAATACACAAAAATATGGATGGCAACAAAGCCTGCATATACAAACTACTGTACCTCCAAATTAATTTACTCATATGTACCTTTATTTATTTACCAAACCATGTCACTACCTAGCAGAAAGTACCGTTGTGTAAAATAAAACTTAGATACTTTTCTTATCACTAAATAAAATCCAAAATATGAAATACTATTACTTCAATATTTGTGTGCATATTTATAAAAATTACCATGTGCTACAGCTAGACATTAGCATATTCACATGGCATATTTAAGCTTTAGACAAATTAAATAAGAACAAAAATAAAAGTCAAAAAAATTTGAAAGTAAGCAACTGGAAGTTATTATTTTTTTACATAGTTCAATTCTTTGGAATTTTTTGTCAACAAGTGTAGATAATGTTTTAATTAAAATCACCATAGACCATTTGTAAGCTCACAAACGTTTTTGTCAACAAGTGTAGTCACTATTTTAAGTAAAATCCTCATAAACAGTTTGTAGCCTCACATAGTAAAACTAGTTTGAATATGCTACATACCAGAAGAAGAAAATGATGACTGCAGTATAAAAAGTAAGAACAACTGGCTTCACTGATAGGGACTCCCATGAATAGGACGATTTTACTTGGGAAAAAGTAACTCGCTGACGCTCTACCACAGGAGGTCACTTCACTTGGACACAAGTTCACCACATAATGAATTAACGTTATCTAAAAAATACAGTATGTTAATATTCATCTCATAGACGAAAAAATCCACTGCCTTTATTTAGGTGAAGGTGCAGGGGTTTCCTTACGGCCATATAGACTGAACCGCAAGCCAAACTATAGATACAACTGCAGGAATTGACAGAATCTGCGACTGTGTCCAGCGGTAACCTACACGGGATCAATGCACGTTATAAAACAGATAAATGTACAAATACATAAAAGGTTTAATTTAACTATCTCGATGGTGCTACTACTTACAGTCGAAATAATCTCCAGCACACGGCAAATTGCAGTCGGTGCTGGCTTGCACGGATGCCTGTTGACAGGCCAAGCACGAACATACGGACCTTTGATGAGGGACCGAGATACTGGCTACCAGTCACTGCGAAATTATATACATTTTTAATAACTGTGAATTGTGATTAACGGCCATTTAGCTAAAGAATACTGGTAACCTAGGGATTGTAGTTGAATAACGAGAACGTCTTGGGACAGTGGTGCTATCTTTGAATTCACAGGTGAAACTCATGGTATAATCTGCCCATCACATGCAATTTAATCGATTCTATAAAGTCTTATTATGATAAATAGAATGTATCAAAGTAATCGATTTATCGATATGTACTAACTCCAATTATTTGATTAAGTTTTCAATAAAGCGGATTGATGCATCATGGAAAGGCGGTGTATTAACACGATTTTCGTCATATTCAGTAATAAAAGGCATTTCAATTACTATAGAACTTGTGACGCCAAAAATTTCCAAAAATCCTTCAAAATAATTTGACCAAATCAGGTCAAAATACCACTGTCGCACACCATTCAACTAACCTTCATTAAAATTTAATCCTTGCAAATTCGTTATTTTACAATTTTCAAAACAATTTATAGTTCTAGACACTTTCATAAGCGTAACTATCTCACGAGAACTTTGTAACATGGGCCTTACTTATATGACTTCTTGCATTAGATAAATAATCCAAGATACTTTATTAAAATAAAATTAAAAAATTGGATTTATATTTAAGAGGATAAATGCAGACATTGGAGCAGTAAATTGAAAAAAAAATTTATTTCTAACAATATATAATTCATAAGTGTATTTTGTTGTTAAATTAAATTTAATTCATCTCTAAAATTGACAGTACTCTGCGACTTTAGCACTCCAATGAATTCACAGCAGAAACTAATAAGTTACCTAAGTACCTTCTAAACTAAAATATATGCTCCAAAATCTATTGAAGTTGCACGGGTGTGATTTTAACATTCAGAACATTCAAGACAACTGACGAAAAAATCAATCATTTTCAATCAGCATAACACTTGATAACCAAAATTTAGAGCGCTTGTTAACACAAATTGTTTTTAAAAATTATTTTTAAAAAAAGTTATTAATAAAAAAATATAAACTTAACTTCAGAGTTTAATTGCTCGAAGAAAAATGGAATGCAACCGTAAAAACTCTATAACATCACTCAGTAAACACAAAATTACTATGAAGCAGAGATGTACTCAAATATGCGAACGACAAGTGCTGAATTCAAAGTGAGAAATTTTAGCCTCCTCCTTATTTATATGCATATTTCAGGAGAGGGGGTGCGAATTTATATAATAAAAGTAGTACCTATGGAGGTAAGATAACCGTAGAATTTCATAGGGAGGTGTTGATTGACATTGGGAAAGTAGTACCTGTGGATTAAGGGTTACCATAGTTTTTTTCACTGACCAACTTCCCCTCCCTTCTTACTTGTTTTGTTACAACTCTGTAAAATATAGGGTAACAATTCTGGCAAAGCATTTTTAGACGCGAAATATTATCAAAATGAGCATGCATGATTGCGGCATTCTGTACCTTTGAGGTAAGTTTCTAGACTTAGATAAGCTTAGTTTTCATGAGGCCTCATGGAAGTAGAATTTTAGCAGTGCTTCAAAATGATCAAAGTAACAATGAATAGACTATAGGCAGCGCCCATGTTTTGGAGGTGTGTAACTACTTTGAGAAACGCAGACATAAGTCTGCGTTTCTCAAAGTTATGGACAAAGGTATGGAAATATATACGCATGATGCCATTCATGTGTTTTATTTTTAATATTCGTGTTAAATGATAAAATGCATGCCCTGTTATAATTCCATGCCGTGAAATTTGGGTCAAAAATTCCCACTGCGTCAATTTCATTCCAGCATCAACATATCAGAGTGCTGGCATATAAATTAAATATATTTTACAATATCAAGACACCAATTTAAAAAAACACATTAACGTTTCATCATTCTATGTGAACGAGTGGTTGCTAATCTCATGACGATTTTAGCTCAGTGCTTTCCATTGTTCATGCAATGAATCTCATGCAATATAGTCTTCAGTAAAACATCATCAACATCAATACGAAGAATGCAAGTCTCTTTCAAAATTATTATTTTTTTCACATGTAAGCTATGTTTTATTTCATTTACATATACACTGAAGAGCCAAAAAAAAATTGGTACACTTGCCAAATATCGTGTAGGGCCCCCGCGAACACGCAGAAGTGCCACAAGACGACGCGGCATGGACTCGACTAATGTCTGAAGGTATGCAAGAGGCAATTCACACCATGAATCCTGCAGGACAGTCCNCGACGCGGCATGGACTCGACTAATGTCTGAAGGTATGCAAGAGGCAATTCACACCATGAATCCTGCAGGACAGTCCATAAAACCATATGAGTGCTAGGCGGTGGAGATCTCTTCTGAACAGCACGTTGCACGGCATCCCAGATATGCTCGATAATGTTTATGTCTGGTGANTAGGCGGTGGAGATCTCTTCTGAACAGCACGTTGCACGGCATCCCAGATATGCTCGATAATGTTTATGTCTGGTGAGGTAGGTGGCCAATGAAAGTGTCTAAAGTCAGAAGTGTGTTCCTGGAGCTACTCGGTAGACACTCTCGACGTGTGGGGTGTCGCCTTGTCCTGCTGGAATTGTCCACGTCCGTCGGAATACACAATGGAAATGAATGGGTGCTGGTGATAGGATAGGATTCTTACGTATCTGTCACCTGCTAGAGTAGTATCTAGACGTATCAGTGGTCCCATTTTACTTCAACTGCACACGCTCCATACCNGTCACCTGCTAGAGTAGTATCTAGACGTATCAGTGGTCCCATTTTACTTCAACTGCACACGCTCCATACCATGACAGAGCCTCTACCAGCTTTAACACTCCCCTGTTGACATGTAGGANCAGAGCCTCTACCAGCTTTAACACTCCCCTGTTGACATGTAGGATCCATGGATTCATGAGGATGTCTCCATACCCGTACACGTTTATCCGCCCGATACAATTGGAAACGAGACTCGTCAGACCAGGCAACGTGTTTCCAGTCATCAACAGTCCAATGGCGGTGTTGGCGGGCCCAGACGAGGCGTAAAGCTTTGTGACATGCAGTCAACAACGTTACACGAGTGGGCCTTTGACTCCGAAAGCCCATATCAATGATGGTAGGTTGAATAGTTCGCACACTGGCACTTCTTGATGCCCCAGCATTTAAATCTGCGCCAATTTGAGAAAGAGTTGCACGTCTGTCACGTTTAATGATTCTCGTCAGTGGTCGTTTGCCCCGTTCGTTTACGATCTTTTTCCGGCCACAGCGATGTCGAATATTTAATGTTTTACCGGATTCCCGATANCAGCGATGTCGAATATTTAATGTTTTACCGGATTACCGATTACACGGTACACTCGTGAAATGGTCGTACGCGAAAATACAAATTTTTTCGCTACCTCAGAGATGCTATGTCCCATCTCTCGTGCGCCGAGTATAACACTACTTTCAAACTCACTTAAATCTTGATACCCTGCTATTGTAGCAGCAGCAACCGATCTAGCAGCTTTTCCAGACGCTTGTTGTCTTATATAGGCGCTGCCGAACGTATCGCATTACTCTGATTGGTTCCATACCTCTGTTATTGGCATACGCACGACTACACCAGTTTTTTTTTGGCTCTCCAGTGTAAATATAAATATGTAGTGCTAGTGAGCATTTTTGTTTGCTTGACCATCTCTTCTAGGCCGGAGTAATGAAATTATATTTTTTTATATTTCATTTCCATAATAGAATACATATTTAATTATATTCAAAAATGAATATTTCACATACCTTTAGCATTAAGCAATGTAGTTTTGTTTTAACTTTATTTTTATAAAAAAAAAAGACAATTGCATAAAATTATATTTAAAAAAAATTATAATTTAAAAAAAATTAAAACTTTATTGAAAATATAATGATTATTAAATGCTTTCTTCAGATATATATGTATATATCCTGATTTGAAAGTTATTAGAACCGTTAATATAAATATGGTTTTGGAAAATCTGATTTGGTCATATACTTATTCACAAATGATGATTTAGTAAAAATTCTAAGTAAAATATTTATTTAGTAAAAATGGAATATGACAAAATGAAAGGACATAAAAACCCGATTTCATTTTATTACATAATAATTTACTTTACAGACCATACAGAATACAAATACCATCATAGGTGATCTGATGTTTTCGAAATTATTACTTTTTGCACAATTCATTAGACTAATGAATGCAAGGCTTAGCAGTTCATGATGGTGGTAAGCATTAGCATCTTGCGAAAGGCAGTACCACTCTCAGGATATTAGCGTTGTTTGTCGTCTCGTGCACCCACCAATCCGTTCTCAGTTGCTCGTCCACAACATCGTCGCCACACTGCAGATCTTGCTTCTCCTAAACAGTTGGCTCCACGACTTATGTCTCGCCAATGGCAGGACCATCAACCTCCCCATTAACAGAAGGTCCAGGGGTGGTGGAACCATCATCAGCAGCTCCAGAAATACACGCCCCTGGTCGGCGAATGGGTGTAGGTTCTTCTCTGGAACCAGAAGCAGAACCATCCATATTGGTTACCGACACGAGTACTTGGTACCGACGCAGAGTATTCGATTTGACTAACCTAGCTAGACAAAAGGTATAAAAACTTACGACGAAACTAATTTTAAATAATTCCTACAAATGCTTAACTAATGTTCCAAGAAACGATTCCTACCCTTAGAATAGCGACAACATACAATAGGAACGCGCCCAAACCCTTTTGCCAAAGCCGGTAGAAAAATGTTCGCAGTTCGACTGAGATCGTCATTATGTTTGCGCGTGTTGCGTGATGAAGTGTTGGATATTTAACGTTTATGCAGTGATGGAGTTGTCTTCTACAGGTGTTTAATATTTTATTTATGCATTAATAATAAAGAACTACAAATGAATTATATAGTTAGAAAATAACAACTAAACTTGAGAAAATTCAGCCAAAATTTACAAGATGTCCGATTTTGCAATGTTATATTTTTAGAGTCAAGTGTAGTCAAGGATTAACTTTTGTGTTTTTCTTATCCTTGACGATTTTTACTTATAAAAACATACCCATTCATTGCGATTTTATGCGATGGTTTAGATTTTGTACATTTTGTCGATAGATACGTGGCCCAAACGGAAAGAATTTTTTGATGTGTGGCGCTCTATTAACCCGAAGAAACGATTACAAACAATGGTTGACATCTTGAAATCTTTCTTCATCAATAAAACCTTTATTGAACACCAAGAGAAGCAAATAAAACCCCTTGCGAAAAGAGAAGGTGAAAAATTCGGTTAAAAGTGGTTCAGAAACAAAGACGTCAATATTTATTCTCTAGGCAATACAAAGATTGGCTCGAAGAAGCAATCGTCGTTGAAGTGACGCAGCTTTCATCTAATTAAAATGACACACCTGGATCTAGTGGAATAGGTCGTCCAAAGAAGTTATTTAAGGAAAGTTCACGAAAAACTAAATTAAGAAAAGGGAATAGTTTACTGAAGGATTTTGATTCTGAAGAAATAACGTTTGCTGCTGAAGTTATTGAACGAGCCAGAGGTAAACGAGACGCTGGTAATCTGATAAAAGAAATTTCTCCGGCTTCACCAAAACGCGCCACACGTTACGTAAAAGCAAAAAATACTATAGATGCGGGACCGAAAGTGCAACCTTTTACTCCTGATAAAGCATTGGAATTTTTTGTTTATAACAATTTTACTGTCGATCAATATAGAAACACCGAACAAGAGGCTAGAGAAAGAGGCTGCAACTTATACCCTTCATACGATAAATTACATTAGCCTAAGCAAAAGTGTTACCCTGCTGTGGAAAACATTATATTAACTGACATATCTGCTGAGGTTAACCTTCAGGCTCTTGTAGACCGCACAGTGTAGCTGTGCGGTCTACAAGAGTCTATGCCAAGATGTGCTTGGAGACGTCCTGACAAGTCTCAACAACACTTTGATTTACAAATGGCGCTGTGATGGCTCATCTGGTCACAGTATATACAAGCAAGCATTTGCAGACTCGGAATTCACTGATGAATACACGTTTATTGTATCGTTCTTACCAATACGAATTATTGGAGCTAACAGCGAAATGATATGGCAAAATTCCCGTCCATCTTCGCCATGATTCTGCCGTGTTACTAAAATTATATACAAAAAAGAAACAACATCGCTGATAAAAGAATAATGTAAAAATATGGAGACACAAATTGAATTACTATTGCCTACGAAAATCACAAAATTAAACAAAGATGTCACCATTGTCCATCAATTCATTTTGACAATGATAGATGGAAAAATATGCAACGTGTTAGCAGACAATAAATCCACACAATAATGCTACATTTCATAAAATTTAGTTGAACCATCTCCAGCCTGCATGCATACATAAGGATTATAAATTGCCTTCTCAAAATTGCCTATCGCCTAGATATTAAAGAATGGCAAGTAAGAGGCACCGAGAAAAAAGAAATGATGAGAGAAAAAAAAATTGTAAATCAATTTAAGGTTGTAGGTTTCATTATAGAAGTAAGACCAGGAATGGGAACTAGCAACGATGGCAATACTGATGGCGCTTTTTTGCCAGTTCCCAAACAACTGCTTATATTACTGGTTTAGACGAAAAACTAATTGATAGATTAAGCATCTCATTGCGAACCATTGTAACAGGTCTGGAAATATATGCAACAAAATTAAGATTTTATTGTTAAGAGACAAGAGTCTTGAGAATTTGTATGGATGGTACATCATGCCTCCAACCCTGCACAAGATCCTTGTTCATGGTTACATAATTGTACAAGTATCTATCATACTAATAGGCCAGTAATCCAAAGAGGCTACAGAAGCAAAAAATAAAGAAATCCGGAAAGTAAGATTGGGTCAAACATGCAAAAGCTCACGAGAAATATCAAATTTAGATTTAATAAAATATATGATGATCTCTTCTGGCCCATTTATAACGTTATAAATAAAATTACCTCAAAAATCACTGAGCCAATATAACAAGACATATATTCCTTACTAAAATAGAAAATAAACATTATGTATATACAAAGTAATGTTTTTTAGGTTAATCGCCTAATAAATGTATGTAGTGCAGTGAATGTCTTTTTATTTTAATATTTAAACCATTTTAGGCCCAGGACCCATAATAGTACTTTTTTCCCTCTAGATAGGTCAAATCTAATACTGTGCGACGGTGCACTCGGTGGTGTTTGGTTGTTTGGCGGGCGGCCTCCTTCTTGGGCCCAGGTTGCTTTAAGTGGGCCAATGGTACACGCCCTGCCTGGGGCAGCTCCATGGCATAATCAGGCACGTGGATGGTAGCGCGAGTCTGTGTCGGACTATGACTTGGTCCGTGGGGCAGAGTTGCTGCGTCTGCGGCGTCCTGTGAAACGCGAGGCAGGCTGATGGTCTTAGAGAGTTCACTTGAATCTGCGATGGTTCGTAGAGGTTTGGAAAATGTGTGAATCGCCAATGCGAGGCCCCTCCATCTTAGGTCTCTATGAAGGTGTGCAAGTAGCCACATTCTCTGATGAAACATAGTGTAATGGTGACATACGGACCACTGTGCCACGACTAGATAACCTTGTAGATGTTCCATATTATATTCTGTGGGTGCTGATCAGGTATGTTTCAAAACGAAAAACTATTTTTTTTTTATCTTGGGTGCCGATTCGGGCGACTTCGTGTCTAGTCGTAGACAAATGATTCCTGGTCCTATGAGGAGGCATACCATTTATGCAGCAGCTGTACATTTATCCAAGCGCGTTTCCTGACAGGTACTCGCGTGTCGCAGACATGTCGCTGCTGGTCGTCGTAAATATTGTCGNCCTGGTCCTATGAGGAGGCATACCATTTATGCAGCAGCTGTACATTTATCCAAGCGCGTTTCCTGACAGGTACTCGCCTGTCGCAGACATGTCGCTACTGGTCGTCGTAAATATTATCTGCTTGTGCAGCGAAGGCCATCCATACTCAAACTTCAAGTCATTTATTTTCAATTCGTTTTGGCACAAGTCGTTTACACATTTTTTTTGCTTGGGCCCTACCACATAAATCGGTCCTCGCAAGTACTGCATCAGCGCAAGTGCTGCATCAGCGAGCTGCACAACACATTTCCAACTTGATGGTAAGGAAACCTGTCCTCGTCTCACTCTAGCCCATTGTAGTAAATGGTCAGCCAGTTGTTTGTTTTCTTGCTCTTTACCCGAGAGTTTCCACAAATAAGAGGGTGGAAGGAGAACATGCACATTTTGCTATCATTGTCGTAAGATACTGCGATCTCCTTGAGCACGTAGCCGCTCAGACTCTGGAAGCCTTGCAGATTACAATACACCAATACATCTCCAAGGTCAGACACAAAGTAATGCACGAAGCAGAGGCCATCGTGTTTTTATATATATATATATATATATATATATATATGTGTGTGCTTAGTTCGTCATCTTTACCAGCCTCGAGAAACTGTCGTAGCTAGCTACTCTGTTGTGCAAAATTAATCAGTATGCAGCGGTGTTTGCAATTATGTTTTCCTTAGAAATTTATTTTTATACAACAATCTACACCGCCGTTTTGAACTCACTCCTTTGTATGGACTTGTCGAAGACCAACAACTACGCATTTTCGCGGAAATATGCCAGGCTCATTATATAGTAGGATTCGCATCCAAAGTAGGAGGCTTGGAACTCCGCACACAGATAATACTGCAGAGAAAACCATCATTAGTCGAAAGATATATTCAAATCCACGTACGGACATCTTTCGTTTTTCAAAAATATATTTACATTCCTGACCTTGCAGTGGTCGAACTTCAAATTGTCGGCGGCGATGATGTGTTGTGTTTGTTCCTTTGAAATGTTAGTAGGATGTAGTGGGTTTTTTTGGTTCTGAAGGACGTCTTGAGGACTCAGTGGCTTCGTGTGGCTGATGTAAGGACAGGTAACGAAACTAAAGATCCTGAAGTGTATGTCAATGATTTATTTCCTTTCTGATGTAGTTCAGTAGCTTATCGCGTTCGCGGGTGCGCGGAGTTGCATGGGCAGGAAACCACTCGTAGGCCAGGATTTCAGCAACAGGCTACATATTTTCACTTGCTCTAACTCTGCATCGAAAAGTGAGGTTGCCAGCATTATCACTTGTGCTTGCTTGGTACCTATTGTTATCTTCCTATAATCCCTCGGCCAGTCCCAATAACAACTATATTGGCATGCTTACCTCGAACTAGCATTCTGCGAAAATGGGAACTTTGTAACCATTTTCCATTCCAAAGCCTGCCATTTTTACCATATCCAGATTGTTCGGCGTGAGCGAAAGTTAGGATATTATGTTGGTTGTTATGTTGGTAGGTTTCATTAATAGTAATGCTGTTCGGTTCGCACAATACCCACTCGAAAAGATGAAGTGCAACATTGCGAACCAACGTAATGGCCGTGGCGTGGGTTCCATCTGCTTTCATGAGCGTACCACAAATCCGCCAAAGCATGGCGAAGGCAGAGTTTAAATATCTTGGTGCTGTATCGGGATGCGAACCTCTCGCCCCTCCCCCCTGAGCTAAAATAACTGGTAGCAATGCAGTTCAAACTTGTCCATTCTGTCGTCGATATCTGCCTGCTCGGTCTCGTTCAATAAGTCGTCGCCTTTCATGTTTCTTCACTTTCAACCCTAGAGAAATGTAGAAACTTCTGTTTGACACATGGTAGCACACAGGCATCTCAAGCTCTACTTGTCGCGAGTTTGGTGCTGCGCTCGACTTTATGCACGGTTTGCCTCGCAAAACTCAATACTATTATTTTAGGTTCAAGTGCAAAGCGATTTCTTCATTTCTGAAATCCATTGGTTTATCATTCTGATTGACGATTTTCATGACCACTTCGTCCACGCTCCTCGCGATCACAGGAAAGTAAATTATGCTTTTTGGAACTTCGACCAGTTTATAAAATTTTGGCGCAATTGGTGCGAACTCATGCAATATATTGCTGGTTTTGCCAATGACATAGCAGCTCCTCACAAAATTGCAGTTAGTGTTTATAATTTTCACTGGAAATATCTTTATTGGCCATGACGATTCGTGGGTTGTGCCAGCTTCGTAGATTCGCGACTCTAAACCTACAATGCGCCCGACGGTTTCCAGTTCGGCGAAATCGACATCAGCACTTCAAAATACTTCTACCCTCAAAGTGGTTGGTTATACCATGTAGTTCTAAAGTCATATTATATGGTATAGATTTCTTTATTAAATTGGTGATGTCTTTCTGTTCGTATACCCCAGTGGGAATGTTGATGTCCTTCACGTCTCCTGTCACCACATACTGGAATGTGGTGTTCACATTTTATTCTATGTTTGACATGGGGTAAAACGTCACTCTCAGCTAGGATCTTACCACTTAGAATGATGGACACTGGCATACTGACCGATGAATACAGGCATGAATGCCTTTTATGTAATGGTAATGAACTCAGATTCATGATCATATACCTACATTTCTTTATTCCACTGCACCAGAAAACCAAGACACAAGTGTTCGCAGTTCCACATGTTGGGCATTTGCTCCATCTGAGAGTGAGAAAACGATGTGGAAACATGCACACATGCATGTGCTTGTGGAGTCCAGTTTACCGATGCTGTGTGGGTGTTGACATGTGAAATTCCTAACACAGCTCTACCGATGTGAGCATGTGTGCTGACTTTGACTATATGACACAGTACAGGTGTTTGCCTAAAAAAGTGACATGGAAGCATGTCCACCATGCTTGTGGACTCCAGTTGCCAGATGACCTATCAGTACAGACCTGTGAAAGTGCAATAATTTTTTCAACTTTGATAATTTCAGCTACCTGACTCGCGTGCTAGTTTGTACATGCTTGTGAACTCAACTCCAGTCAGCTAAATTGTAGACTAATTTTTAATATGATAATTTTCAACAATTAAATTTTTATACATTTTCCACATTATTAAATTTTGTGTCTTTATTATGAAAAAAGAAATGATTTATAAAAAANTATTGTGTCTTAATTATGAAAAAAGAAATGATTTCTAAAAATTTTTACTAATGCACTTTTAATTTCTTTTTGTTTGAATTGATGGGTAACATGACAAATAGTAAAATTGGGGGGAAAGTTTTTAAAAAATGCACACATATTCTTTTCATGAAACGGTTTCACAATTATCTCATGTTTTTACATACATTTTAGGATAATATTATTTTACACTGAAAATAAATTCATGGCCCTTTTTTTAGACATTTATGCGGTGACATATAATTAGCAATATTTTTACCTAGACAATAAAGATTTTTTGTAAACAAAAAAACCCTTTTATTGAAAATTTTCCGCCGATTTTATTTACACACACCGAAACACACCATGCACCGAATATAAGACTGACAACTATATTTATCTATTCTAAACACTGTATTTTTTATTCGTTCCTTACTATCCACCATCCTTCCCCAGCCTCGTCTGGCGAGCTAGTATTTACCTCACACAGAATGTTGTGACAT
>NQII01009852.1:25858-42581 GCA_002778355.1 Clitarchus hookeri | reverse complement strand
TGAGAAGGATGCTCAAGCCGGTGCTGCGAAGGTTAAGAACCCTGTTCAGACCAAACCAAAATCGAGCGACGACACGTAGAAACCGGCAGGAAACGCAGTGGCCGGGGAAAATTGTGGTGGGAGGGGGATCACGAGACTGGGCAAAATAAGTCAGCCCTTGAAGTTTTCGTATTACAAGAAGGGGTGGGGAGGTGAAGAACCGCTGTGGGTCACCGTAAAAATTGACGGCTGCAAAATTTTGGCTACGCTAGAGGCAGTGACGAATGCAATTTTCATTCACCAATCAGCTTTACGTAAGGCCACCCAAGACACAGAACTCTGGGACATTACCACAACCGTGAATATGGCCCAGGAGGGGACGCATCTGTCAATCGAAGGGGCAATCACACTATTGATCCAGGTGGGAGGAGAAATTAACCCAATCAAATTTTTCTTGGCCAGCGGGTTAAGAGAAACCTTAATTCTAGGGCAATCCTGGCTAGCCAAGCAACAGGTGATCATTGACTACCAACAAGGCAAAATGTATTTGGGAACGAAGAAGCTGATGTTGATCACCTGCAAGAAGCCAGAAACAAACCAAACACGGCAGGGACGGACCGGCAGTGGTACAGTTGGTAGCTATTTTGAACACGCACTATAAGGTGTTCTAGCACCAACGAACCCTATGGCAAACCAGCAGCATCACGCACAAAATTCACCTGTGTCAACAATCCAGGCAACCCATCACCCTACCGGAGGCAGCTCATTGAGAAACAAATAAAGCAGCTGGAAATCATTAAACCCATCAATTCAACCTATAATGCTAGGGTTGTACTAGTGCCGAAAATGGACGGGACACTGAGGTTCTGCGTGAACTATCACGACCTCAATCAAATCACATGCAACTAAAAGCCGCACCCCTTATCAATGTGGTTCACACACTAAAAGGCTCTGGGCAAAGCCAAAATTTTAGTGTTTGAATACTTATTATAATATATTTAAATGTGATGGCACCGTTTCAAATCCAAAGTTGGTAGAAGTGTGACGACATGAC
Organism: Clitarchus hookeri; assembly: GCA_002778355.1. Lineage (NCBI taxonomy): Eukaryota > Metazoa > Arthropoda > Insecta > Phasmatodea > Phasmatidae > Clitarchus > Clitarchus hookeri. The sequence continues at coordinate 41,548 of NQII01009852.1, read as the reverse complement.
ATGGCATGTTGCTTGTTGCTGAATGAAGTGTTGACGTTTCTTCCTGCAAAAAATACTTAAAATTACCACATCGGTTTTATACACGTGTTTTTAAACCTACCTAGGCAAGTTACGATGTGATAAATCTGTTTTTCCACAGCAGGAATAAATCTATTGTAACGTGTGTCGTGACTACTGCGTGTGAAGGGGTATTGCTGTATCTCCNATTTTCCACAGCAGGAATAAATCTATTGTAACGTGTGTCGTGACTACTGCGTGTGAAGGGGTATTGCTGTATCTCCGTTATGCTGAGCCAGTGTGTGTGCGATTGCAAATACTGGAGGTGCAAAATTCATATCTTTTAACCGTGAACTGTTTTTATAACAAAATCAATTATTTGAATGTCATGTCTGTTTATTTATAACAACTTTGTAACTTTGCCCTAGGTGTTTGAAACACAATTGTTTAATGTGCTTACATTTCTGTTATTTGAAAGTTTGCTACAATCCCAACAAATAACTAAGCACAGCCAGAAAATTTTAAATAAATAATTAAATAAACTTAGTTCAAACTAAGTATCTATGCAAAGAAATATGAGCGGAATGAAAGTTATCGTAGGTCTATTTGTGTGCATGTTCACCACTATCTTTTAAGTTTGTCGCTGCTACGTACAAAAAAATAAGTGACACGAGTTGCGTGGTTTAATTTACTGTCTTTTTCATTGGACTGGTTGCTCCTTCGTTTTCATATTTATTCCAACTTAAGCTGTCCTTTTAACGAAATAACCCAACACACATCAATAACCAGAGGTTAAATACTACAGTTCTTTCCCCCACAGTTTGGGTTAACCACACTCGCTGCAAAATANACACATCAATAACCAGAGGTTAAATACTACAGTTCTTTCCCCCACAGTTTGGGTTAACCACACTCGCTGCAAAATACCAACATGTATTATGTTTAATGTTATATATTGTGTATAACACAAATATGTTAACAATATGTAAAATAATGACTAAGAACTATATTACAGTCATTGTTAAAATGTCATAAAGCTAACTTAAATATGGTTATATGCCTAAATTGTGAATATTTGTACGTAATGTTTTTTGAAATATACAGAATCCTGTAAATGGTAAACAAAGCATTTAATAGTTAAAATGTAGAAGTCACATAGCAGTGTTTATGTTTACATGTAGCAGAAGTATACATAATCAGAAACCAAAAGTAGTACTTTAGCAGGCCTTCAGAAAATTGTGAAGTAACCATGAATTTTTTTCTCTTAAGTATTCAGTGCTTCCTCTCACTCGTCTGACGCCGACAAAAGCAATGAATGCCCTCGTCCTCCCCACTCTTCTCGACCTCGTCCTAGTCTTCCTTGTCATCATCATTCTTGTCTTCATCATCCTTGTTGCCCTCCTCATGGCCCTTGTCATCCTACTCCTAGTCATCCTCGTCATTCTCCTCCTCGTCATCCTCCTCGTTATCGTACTCCTAGTCATCCTCGTCATTCTCCTCCTTGTCATCCTCCTCGTTATCGTACTCCTAGTCATCCTCGTCATTCTCCTCCTTGTCATCCTCCTCGTTATCCTACTCCTCAGTGTCATCCTACTCCTTTTTGTCTTTGTCGTTGTCGTCTTCCTCGTCGTCGACTGCGCTGCCATCATTGCTGCTGCCGTCCTCGTATTACTTGTCCTCATTGACCGCATGGCCGTCATTGCCTCTGTCGTCCTCGTATTCCTCCTCCTCGACCTCATTGCCGTCATTGCAGCTGTTGTCCTCATAATTAATCTCCTTGTCGTTATCATCGTCCTCTTTTCAGAATGATAAAATATGAAATGAATTGGTTAAATGAGAATCCTAGTTACGTGAGATGGTTTCGTGGCAGATGTTATTTTTGCACGCAGGCATTCAGCAAGAAGTGTGTAGAGGAGCGCAAGGAGTGGCTTACCAACTGGATGGAGGAGAGCAAGCAGAGACGGGAACTGGGGCTTCCCGAACAGTACCTGTACGAGAAGGACACTCACCACGTCAACTATACGGACTTTGTGAACAAGGAGCTAGTGCTGTTCAGCAACCTTGACAACGAGCGCTCCATCCCTTCCATGGTGGACGGTTTGAAGCCAGGCCAGCGCAAAGTGCTCTACACGTGTGTCAAGCGCAATGACAAGCGAGAGATAAAGGTGGCGCAGCTGGCAGGTTCTGTGGCTGAGCACTCAGCCTACCACCATGGTGAGGCCTCACTCATGTCCACCATCATCAATTTGGCNTGGCAGGTTCTGTGGCTGAGCACTCAGCCTACCACCATGGTGAGGCCTCACTCATGTCCACCATCATCAATTTGGCGCAGAACTATGTGGGGAGCAACAACATCAACCTCCTGCAACCCATTGGCCAGTTTGGCACGCGCCTTAGTGGTGGCAAGGATGCTGCCAGTCCTCGATATATCTTCACCATGCTGAGGTAGGAACAAGTACAGTAATTGATCATAGTTAAGCAAAAAGTACCAGTCCACATTTGAGCCGTCATGAGATATTCAGTGTCCCGTGTGTGTATTGTTTTGCAATGATGTATCAAACCACAGAAAACCTACTTACAAAATTGCTTAGCATTAAAAATTTGAGATTATGTTCATGTGCTGTAATTTCCCTTGGAAGGTAAAATTGGGCTTGTCCTCATTTGTATAATGTGAAACATTNTGGCAGGTTCTGTGGCTGAGCACTCAGCCTACCACCATGGTGAGGCCTCACTCATGTCCACCATCATCAATTTGGCACAGAACTATGTGGGGAGCAACAACATCAACCTCCTGCAACCCATTGGCCAGTTTGGCACGCGCCTTAGTGGTGGCAAGGATGCTGCCAGTCCTCGATATATCTTCACCATGCTGAGGTAGGAACAAGTACAGTAATTGATCATAGTTAAGCAAAATGTACCAGTCCACATTTGAGCCGTCATGAGATATTCAGTGTCCCGTGTGTGTATTGTTTTGCAATGATGTATCAAACCACAGAAAACCTACTTACAAAATTGCTTAGCATTAAAAATTTGTGATTATGTTCATGTGCTGTAATTTCCCTTGGAAGGTAAAATTGGGCTTGTCCTCATTTGTATAATGTGAAACATTNTGATTATGTTCATGTGCTGTAATTTCCCTTGGAAGGTAAAATTGGGCTTGTCCTCATTTGTATAATGTGAAACATTTATTTTTGAACTTTTTAAATGCACTGCACAAAAATTCTGTCAAGTATTGGTCCATTCTTTATAATTACATCATGTTTATGTAATGGATTTCCAATTTTTTCACTGACGGACATCAGGCTTAGGCTGATTGTTTTGCAGTAGGCATAACTTTATTGTAGTAATAAAATGGAGAACAGTGACAAAATTGAAATATGCTCATGTTGCAATTTAATGCATGTAACACAAATCTTCTATTTAAAATGTGGTTTGGTGGGGAAAAAAAAATGTAGACTCTGATCACACATTTTATGTATGTAATGTTATTTCTTATACAGTGAAATCTCACTATTAGCTTGGGCTAACAAATTTACTATGGCAATCATTTTTTAATGCACTGCCATGTTCTATATTAAATAAAAACATTAATAAACTTGTTAAAAATGGGTNCTATGGCAATCATTTTTTAATGCACTGCCATGTTCTATATTAAATAAAAACATTAATAAACTTGTTAAAAATGGGTTCTTTTTTGTGTTCTCATTTACTGTAATGGTTGTATCACTCTTTCTAAAAGTTGAAATATATTTAAATTTTTTCATTTTTGGTTCTGTAAAAATGTTGCCTTATGTCCCTAACGTTTTCAATCAACTTAATAAATGTTTGTTATTTCTATTAAACAGTTAACCAATTTCAATTAAACTTTGTATGCTGAGAGTATTTGTTAGCAACAGCAGTTATGCCTGTTCAGTTTCTCATTTTAGGCCTTTTTGTACAATGGCGCCAAATTAGAAAATAAAGCTCTCGTGCCGTATTTTGGGAACCAGTCAACCNCTATGGCAATCATTTTTTAATGCACTGCCATGTTCTATATTAAATAAAAACATTAATAAACTTGTTAAAAATGGGTGCTTTTTTGTGTTCTCATTTACTGTAATGGTTGTATCACTCTTTCTAAAAGTTGAAATATATTTAAATTTTTTAATTTTTGGTTCTGTAAAAATGTTGCCTTATGTCTCTAACGTTTTCAATCAACTTAATAAATGTTTGTTATTTCTATTAAACAGTTAACCAATTTCAATTAAACTTTGTATGCTGAGAGTATTTGTTAGCAACAGCAGTTATGCCTGTTCAGTGTCTCTTTTTAGGCCTTTTTGTACAATGGCGCCAAATTAGAAAATAAAGCTCTCGTGCCGTATTTTGGGAACCAGTCAACCTNTTTTAGGCCTTTTTGTACAATGGCGCCAAATTAGAAAATAAAGCTCTCGTGCCGTATTTTGGGAACCAGTCAACCTATTTGCACCATATTATGCACACAAGCAGTGCTATGGGATGCCACGTGAACTTAAATGATTTAAGTGACTTGTGCACTTTTTTTCAAAATGTTGTTCCTGTAAATATTTGAGGTTGGTAAACCCAGTCCACCAAAACTTTAGACTGATTTGAACCAAAGTTGACGTTCTGAATCCTACCTCTGTAATGCATTTGGTTGCGTGGCAGCCTACGGTACGGCACATTCTGGGTTTGAGTCCTGTTTTAGGCTAGTATGCATTTGCAACTCTCTCACTAGCATAGCATTTATTTCTGGTTCCATCTGTAAAGAAATTGCTGTCAACGAGATGTCAAAACCCGTCTACTAACTAATCTTTTAAAAGAAAAACTTTATCAAAATTATATGTATCCATGTAGAGGAAAGTATGGTCAATAGTTATATTGGTAACTTCTTGTTATATATATGTGTACTCTATTGCTTGCGGAGACAGATAAAACTTTTAATCAGTAATATTAAAAGCTGCTTACATTGCAGAAAATTGGATAACAATTTTTTTTTTTTGCGGTGAACATGTTATGAAATTGCCCAAAATTACTGTAGTGGTGTCTTTGAGGAGAATTAAGACTGCTGACGACAAGTGATGCATGGTTAGGTGTAAACAAAAACAATTGTATGTGTTTCTGACATGATAGATAACGTGTATAGGACTAGCCATATATGCATTGCAGCGAGGCATTTGCAAAAGAAATGTGGGCGTTGAACATGTATTGCATTTCTGTTACCATTAGTGTAGTTGTGGATGTCCGTGTAATAGATGTGGACCTCATATGCCGTGGTGAGTAGATTTTCGTTTAGAATAACCTGTGTCTGTTCTTCATTCCTNTGTAATAGATGTGGACCTCATATGCCGTGGTGAGTAGATTTTCGTTTAGAATAACCTGTGTCTGTTCTTCATTCCTGAGTCAGTAGCTAAAGAAAACTTGGCTGGATGTAATTGTTGGCAAGCTGTCAAAACTATAACCTGTGTATAAGTTTTGTTATTAAAGTTTAGGTCACAAGTACAGCATAGATAGAACAAAATTATAATTAAATGGATTTATAAGTGAGCAAGTTAATACTTTCAATTACNTGTAATAGATGTGGACCTCATATGCCGTGGTGAGTAGATTTTCGTTTAGAATAACCTGTGTCTGTTCTTCATTCCTTAGTCAGTAGCTACAGAAAACTTGGCTGGATGTAATTGTTGGCAAGCTGTCAAAAGTATAACCTGTGTATAAGTTTTGTTATTAAAGTTTAGGCCACAAGTACAGCATAGATAGAACAAAATTATAATTAAATGGATTTATAAGTGAGCAAGTTAATACTTTCAATTACTTATCACTCTAAGATGATTTGTGTATAGGATGCAGCTNCTTATCACTCTAAGATGATTTGTGTATAGGATGCAGCTGATGGTAACTTGAGTGTTTTGTCACGTTACGACTTTAGGTTAACAGTAGCGGCAGTGTATGGGCTGATGAATTTTTGTTAATGTGTTTTGTGATTTGAAATTAAAATTCAAATTACCATCAAAACTATTCAAGTTACCACCAAACGTCTTGGGAGCTCTTTGATTTTTTTTAATGAATCAATTTAAGCACTCTGTAAAGTTGTATTTGGATAAGTCAGTGAACAAGGTTAAACAGCCATGCAGACTGTTGGCAGCCATGTAAATTTTACCTTGAGATTGTAAATATGTCACTGTGCACTGTTTGTGCTGGGATGCAGTCCACTGGCCAAGTTCATATTCCATCCACACGATGAACCGCTCCTGAAGTACCAGTATGATGACAACCAGAAGATAGAGCCAGTGTGGTATATCCCAGTAATACCTATGGTGTTGGTGAATGGTGCAGATGGTATCGGCACTGGCTGGATGACCAAGATTCCCAACTACAACCCACGTGAGATCATAGAGAATCTCAAGCATATGTTGAATGGTAAAGAGTTTAAGGAAATGGTGAGTACGGTAGAAACCTCTCGATATAGATTCAATTAATTGTGTCCGTCTTTCTATAACAACCTGTTTTATAGTAACCGTAAAAAAATTGTGTGGAAAAAATTAAAAGTATAGATGTAAATCTGCTGAAAAATATTTCACTTTTTCTGGTTCCTGCACATTGTATTTCTCTTTGTGAGCATTGTACTGTGTATAGTTAATATCTAACAACAGATATCACCCTCCCCCCCAGTGGTATGGGTGCTAGCCAATACCTGTTCATTTTCCCCTTCTAGTTTGGTAGCTGAATATTTACGTGCACGACTACCATCGTACTACGGTTTGTTCTGCCAATGTTCTCTTGCTCGCTTGCTTTCTCACTTCGCAGGGGAGCTGCTGTGGCTGAGTGGTTGGATTGCTCCCCTCCCACCAAGGCGAACCGGGTTCAATCCCCGGCCGGGTCACTCCGGATTTTCGCATGCGGGAATCGGGCCAGACAATGCTGCTGGTCGGCGGGTTTTCTCGGGGATCTCCAGTTTCCCCTATTCTTGCAATCTGGCTCTGCTCCGTTCTTCTCACCTCATTTCACCCTCATCGGCTCTCAAGACCTCGTTAAGAGCCACCTAAATCTCAACTCACTTTGCAGGGTTCCTACAGTCTGGAAAGTCAGGGAGAGTCAGGAAATGTCAGGAAAAGTGAGGGCAGCAGCTAAAAAGCCAAGGAAAATCAGGGAAGTTAATTTATTTTACCATCAAATAACATTTAAAGAACACATTTTATTTTGTGAATTTTTGGTATGAGATTTGACGTCTGGCATTTACTTGTCTTAATATTTTTAGCTGTTACATATACGTCATCTTCAGTAATCAATTTGGTAAAGCCCACAGTTTAAAAAAAAANGTCTTAATATTTTTAGCTGTTACATATACGTCATCTTCAGTAATCAATTTGGTAAAGCCCACAGTTTAAAAAAAAAAGTAACTGCAGTTTTATACTAGCATTGAGGACTGAAGATGTCAAAGTTGTAAACAGAATTCGCCAGTTNAAAAAAAAAGTAACTGCAGTTTTATACTAGCATTGAGGACTGAAGATGTCAAAGTTGTAAACAGAATTCGCCAGTTTTTTTTAATAATTTCAAAATATTATTCACTATTGGTCACGCTCTGTGCGGTACTGCTGCATGTTGCGACGTGCACGTTCAGAGAAAGCTGCATGGCAGTTGATAGTGTTAGTTGCATGCCATATCAGAGTAGTCGGCTCCACTCTGGTGCTCTACATATGTTCGAATACACTCGGTGTAGTGTCTCAAGGAAGCAAGGAAAAAATGCCTTGCTTTCATGTACTAGCAATTTTAGGAGTAGCATTCTAAGTACTAAGAAAAAAGTTTCTCTACTCACAGTTAACTTCTGTTTCAGTATTATTTGTATCATTATTCTTTTTGTTTCTTTGTGGATGAATGTACTGTATTTACTATTTACTGCATTTTCTGTCCATTTTACTGAATAATGGTTTGTTATACCTCATTGTTAAAAAATATTTTCATGGTCATGTCAAATAAAATGTGGTTGTAAAAAGTGAATAAAGGCATAGTTCTTTTGTTTTTGGGTTGTTGGGTGACCATAGAAATGTGTTATAAGGTGTCTTCTGTATTTTTGATAGTTTGGGAGTTCAATGGACACTTGAATATNGGGTGACCATAGAAATGTGTTATAAGGTGTCTTCTGTATTTTTGATAGTTTGGGAGTTCAATGGACACTTGAATATGGATACGTAGCGAAAGAGAATTGGTTCTTGCAGATCAGTTTCTATTTGAAAGTTAAATCTTGCATATTATTGGATTTTTATTTTTCAGACACCGTGGTACAAGAATTTCCGAGGTAGTGTTGAAAAAATTAGCTACCAGAGGTATGTAGTTTACGGTGAAATCAATATCATTGGGGACAACAAAGTTGAGATAACAGAACTACCAATTGGTGTATGGACACAAGCATACAAGGAGTCTGTGTTGGAGCCATATCTCAATGGTGTGAACAAGGGACCATCACTGATTGCGTAAGTTCTTACGTTCTGTATGCTTATGTGATGCGATTTTTAGTTTATTGTATTCTGTAAATATGTTGCTCTCTGAAGGTGTTACTGTGGATGTTAATGGGGTATATATAGTCTATTCCATACAAGAATCCCTTTTTTTGACAGATTGAGTAGAAGTAGTTACCAGTAAACAAACGGGCTACGTATCCTTCCGCTGCCACGTGGTTTCCGCCTGACTGTCAAAACATTTTTTGTTTGTAATGACGGATGTCGATGAGACATTATTCTATAGGGATTTACTATAGAAAGATAGTAAATAATAATATTTTCAGTAAATGTTGATGTTAAGGTTTTGATTGATCATTCATTTCTTGGTTTGTTTATATTTTCAAGTAATTTCTTTAAAAGCCCCAATTAATTATTTTGCATGTTTATTAACATAATTTTAATGGTATTTGTACACCACCCATCCATTTTTAATTATTCTAGGGAATTATTTTATTTCTAACCCAAAAATTAAATATTAAATTTTAAGTGTATTCATATGTATTAAATTAATTATTTTTATTTTTGAAGTTGTGAATAATTCTTGCAAGTTTTCATTGTTTCTGTTTATTATTTGTTTAGTATTTTCTGTTTATAATTCTTTTTCTGGTTTTACCGGAAGTAGTTTTTTTTTTTGTGCTGCCGTTTAGGGAAGTTGCCGGAAGTCGAGGCTTCTGGGGTACCTTTTTAAACTTGTCTAACGCATATTTTAATGTTGGGTTATTAAATTGTTTTGGATTCCAAGGCTATCGTAATTTAGATAGTCAGTCATGGTGCCAGAAGTTAGGTTTCAAGTGCCGAGTCGAGCCACGTACAGAAGAGGTCTCGGGCTTGTAGGATATTAATTCTATTAGTGGTTTCCAGTCGACTTCTGGATGAAGCGCGCATAACACCAGGCGCCATGGAAGAGAGACTCCTAAAATAAGTAAGGTGAAGCCACTGAGTTTTCTGGGCCAGAGAGGCTTTGGAACTGACTGTTCTACATTTTTAAGCAGTTCCTTATAGTTATTAATGGACTAAGTAACGTTTCAAACATTTTTCTTTTTCTTTTGGACTTTTTAACAACGGAACATGATCTAGTGGTCCAAGCACTGCCAACTGTGCCAGGGTATTTAAACATGAACCTTGAGAAATTATGTTTATAAAAGTGAAATTGGAAACTTCCTGACTGTAACTTAAATATTTCAAGTAGAGAAAATAGAATCTCTTTAAAATTTAATTTTTATTTTGAAGCAATTTCTAATATCTGTGAATTATGGTTTTCATTTACATGAGCGACGTATTTTCCCTCGTGCATTTTCAAAGACTTTTGTTCTTTTTGACTTGAAGCAGCACTATTCTTTAATTTTTTTTTTTTAAGTTTTAATGTTGTAAGGATGGTGGTACTTCCAAGTCATCAGACTCCTGATGCAGCTACATAAACCTTAACAGTATTACCAGCATACTAGAAATTAATTTCAAAACAATAATTTTCCTGTGTTTTATTCTTTTTTAAGCACAAATTTTCAGCATAATCTCTTTCAGTAAATAATTTCAATAGAGTTAATGCAACCTTTATTTAACGGTGTAACCATCATATTTACCGTATATACTCTAATCTAAGACAACCCCAAATTTAAGAAAACACACAGATTTATAAAAATTAATTTTTCAATACTTTATAACAACTGAATTTGAGATCTACACATTTGAACTTACAAAAACTTACTTGCCATTAATATACAGTGAAACCTCGTTGAGTAACCGTTTTGTCGATTTCTCGTATCAGTCAATTTTTATTGGATGGTCCCAACAAATATCCTATATAAACAATGTTAAAGAAACCTGCATACTACGACTCTTAAATCATTCATCCGCATCCATCAATCAGATATTCTGTCCGAAAACCAAAATATATTCGGAACAATTGTTTATCTGTGAAATAACTATCTTAAAACTGGTACTACCAAAATTCAGTAGCGCCAAGAGCAGGTAAACTGACACGCCCTAACCTCAAATACTAGTGTACACAACTAGTTGTCGTGAAATGTTGCAATTGTTAACAACTACGTAATTTATTTTTGATAATTCAATCACTATTGGTTTTAAATTACTCGCGTCGAAAAACAGGTAAAACATAATAATTGCAGGCACTTCTTTGTTTAAAGTCTGCACACGAAAATTCGCGCAAATAAAACACGTATGTATAATGGATTTGGTACGGACCAGAACCAAACATTAATAATGGATGGAACAGATTTGAACTTTACTCTAGTTTCACAAAGAAAACGTAATAATTATTAGGTCATTACGGTAAATAACCATGTAAATTACAAGCATTAAAGGGGCATAGTTTGTTTCCACGGACTAATTCTGTTAAGATAAAATCACGCTAGTAACGTTTTTTAAGAGTAATGCAGTGATATCAGCTGTCAAACAAGATGGCGAGTGTTGTCAACTTAGCAGATTGCGTTTAATTACATTTGGCAGAAGTTTAGTGAATTTTATATAAACATTCAGCAGATTTTCGAAATTAAGTGCATTTCAATATTTTATAATACAATACATATATTGAATGATTGGAATATGTTTTTTCATCCAGTTATTTTTATCCAAGGATGAAAATTTTTTTTTTTTAGGTTAGGTTTTACTTTTTGAGGAGAGTGGTCCACATGTTGAGTTTTCCTGCATGCTGAGTTTTTTTCAGTAGGTCCCATAAAAAACAAATAATAGAGGTTTCACTGTACATCATTTAGTGAGAAATGCCCATTCAAGGTATTGTAAAGCACTTAAAAAGCAACATCAAGCTAAACTAGAAGCCTTGAAACTGACTGAGGCAAAAAAGTGTGCTGATGCTGAGCTGCGGGAACTAGAGGCGAAGAAGCGCAAGTTGTTGGATGATGCGGAACGGGCTGTGTCCATCATCAACAAAAGAATGAATGAGCTGTGGAAATAAATTTTATTTATGTTTTAACACTTTGTAGTAACATACGTTTTCATTGAATTTTATATTGTATACTTTGATTGAGTTTAGTGAAATTTGAGAAGTTTTTAAATTTGTAGCTGCAAGTAGTAGTTTTAGAGGTAGAAATTTTGTGGTGTATTGTTAAGCAATTATTTTTAAAAGATTATGTAGGAAAAATGTTCTGTGTGGTGCTATTGAACTTTATTTTCATGTGGCAGGTGAAATTCAAGACTGCAGTTAGTTAACCTACAGTGAGTTTAATTTTAGCAACACAAAAATATAAGTATTTTTTGTGTGTGATTATAATTCTGTGTGTTTTGTACAAATTTTCATATCACTTTTCTATGAGCCTCATTTAGGGTACTTGGAAGCTGCAGATGTACAGGATCTTTTCATTCATTACTGTATGGGAGTGCATGGAAATTGTACAGGAATTCTGTGAGTCAACTTGGCTAGACACCATGTTTCAGCATGTATGTGATAAATGCAGCTGCTTAGTTGACGATTAATTGTTGTTATTCTTACGAATTTGCTTGCAAGTTGCTTAGTTGGTTTTGATGTTATATTTAAAATGAGAGTGCAATATTTTCAGATAATGTGACCTTGTTTTAATTTCATTCTTATTTTAACTTTCCAGAAGTGTGTTGAATTTCCACCCCCTTAGTGTATTGAGACTACAGTACTTCCTATGTATGTTCTTGCACTGCTGTGTCGTTGCAGGCATCATTTCCTCTATTACAGACACCAGGTCTATGAAGATTGGTAATCGTAGCATCTTGAGTGAATTTTGTGTTTGCTCTTACAGTGATTACAGGGATTTCAACACCGACACTACTGTCAAGTTTGTTGTCACCATGGACCCAGAGAAGTTGATGCAGGCTGAAATAGATGGTTTGCACAAGTTCTTCAAGCTGCAGGCTACANCTGCAAGCGACGTTCTCGACTACATCAATGGTGAGTTAATACAGTGGATTCTCCAAAATTTATTTTTAAGTGGACAACAAAAAAAAAAACTCTGCGTGCTAGAAAACAATGGATGTAGACTTGGATTTTAGACCTGACAAATATACATAACCTCAAAATACACGTTTGTTTGAACCAACGCCCTAATTATGTTGTTAAAAACAACTTATTCAAGTCAGCTTATGATTAAATATTCACTTTAAATTAAAAACTTTAATTCTTGAAATTGGGGCAAAACTTAAATTTTTATTTATTTGAATTTTTTTGTTCAGTGTTTCTTGTGTGGACTAGCCATGCTCACTCCTGGAGTTAAAATTGCCACAAGTTATTTATTTGCGACAATTTTCGTCTACCATAACTTGTGAAGTTTTATTCAAAACCGTACGATGCTAACCAAACCCGCAACCAACACAATTTCCGATAATAATCACCCCCATCAAAATACCACTTTGTCTATAACCCTATTCCAAATTCTCATAGCAAATTCCGTTTACAATAACAAGGTCATAGATCATTCAATATTGTCAGAGATTGTGTGATTTGTTCTTATTGTCACCAACCTATGGGTTCAGTAAAAGCGTAAGAAGAATAAGAAATGCATTCTCACTGCTGCCAAACTAAGAGTGCAGAGTGCAATAACCACATAAGAAGAACAAAAGTAGTCTAGGGAACGTGAAATGCTGCAAGATGTAAACAATGCTATTGATACCACCAGTTGTAAACTATCCACGTTGTTTTGCATTCACATAGTGTTCAAAAACGATGTAACGTTGTTTTTGAAGGAACGTTGCGGGAAACAAACAATCAGAAATCATATAACACTGTTGGTAATTAGCATTTTTTATATTTATAGGAATTTTTATGGGGCCAAATAAATAAACGGGAAATACGGTAAAACATAAATAAAGGGAACAAATAATCAAAATTCCTTTGTACAGCAAAACTCCCTTAAAAAGTTTCTGAATAGACTGAAAAATTAGGATATATTAAGATATTAACAAGGAGACATTAAACGTGGCTGCCTATTGTGTGACCAACCTTGTGAGTTTCACGTGCTAAATAATTTTGTGTGTGTGTGCCACTTTTCACGATATTGATTTCAAACAAAAAACACTTTGTCCATCTTTGCCTAGACAACATTACTTCACAAAAATTTTTGTAAAAATTTTAATAGCCTTTAAATTGCATGTGAATTTAGGTGATTTGCAGACTCAAGAACACACACAAACATACTCTTTTATTAATTTACTCAGACTTGCTCTTTTGTAGCATAATTCTTCCCTTCAAAGAGCACAGTTTTATTATTATTAAAAAAAAATCCTTCGAGAGAGAGGTGGTCAAGACATGTGCGTAACACTATTTGAAACCATATCTTTTCGCTCTGCTGGTCCTGTACAAGGCAGCGCCCTCAAGTGGGTCTAATTACTCTGGTATTTATAGTCTTGAGGCAAAATTGTGTGAAACTTACTAAGTAGGAAAACATTTTAAAAGGGAATTTCATTATAGTGTTTTTCTATAACTGTAAATGTTGCAGTTTGCATCGTAGCCTCTTGGATTTTCACCCCCCTCGTCACTCTTTCAGAGGTGCCAACCATTTGCCAAAGCTATCAGTAGTATTTTATTTAAAAATCCGTAATTTTCAGTAGTGACTGTATTAATCTTGCCGTTCTTGACATTTACCATTAACATGTTGCAAGCAACTACCCTTGTTGCACATTTTCCAAACACGTGATACCAAGATACATTTTAAACTATTTTACTGTAATAAACTCTTACTAAAAGAACACATATTTCAAATCCATTAAATAGGCCTACCTACCTTGAATGAGTTCAGTTGTGTTTGCCAACATAAAAGCCCAATATGAAGACACGTAATTTTCGTCCATGTTTATTTTGCTGTTTTTTGCCAACGGTAATGAAAATCTATGCAGGATTGTATGTCATTCATTGAATTTCCTTAATTGAAATGTTACTGCAGTTTGTGTTTATAGCAAATATATTGTGTGTGATGTATCTGGCACGTTACTTGTTTTACCACAAGTCACATCTTTGAATTCTTTGGTTGTGGTTTTCGGTGCCTTGTCAGAATTGAGGATTCACAATATCCATTTTACATGAATTTGTGAGCACACAACATAAACACACCATTTTAACATTTCAGCTATCGATATCTGGTCCGATACTCTTGAATCTTGCTTGTAAAAAATTGATTTTGCAGCAACTACCACTATCAATTTCTTAAACCAAAGAGGTTTTTACTACCACACATGGTTTATTTATGGACCCTTTTTTTTTTTTTATAAATGCAAAAACAAGAAATTACGCTAATATGTCCAATTTTGCGCTATGCCAACAATCTGATTTCAACATTAGTTATCGCAAGTATACTTTAAAAAACATATGTGCAGGAGAAATTTTTTTTGTAAAACTGAAAACCTAAACATATTATTTTAGTCAACGTCCGTAATTCTGTAGCGAGGTCTCGTAAATCGTACTTGGCCCCACTGTGTCTGGATACTCAGGTTAGACTTGAAAACAACATGGTTGCCACAGAGGGTGGAAGAGTGAGCAGCAAGTGAACATCCATCGTTCACTCTCCCTCTTGCACACACTCCACCGAATTGGGACAGGAGAGAGGAAGGACTCTGCGATACTCTCTCGGCAAATTGCGACAAAGCCTAAATATATTTTTTTTATGCAATCGTCAACCCTGTAATCTATGAAAACTAGTTGAATTTATTTACATTGCATTATGTACATTAGGGTGGAGCACGAGAGTATGTAAAAAANTGCAACCCTGTTAAGAAGTTCCCACTTGAAATTTTCCTGCTCAAGAAGTTGAATATCTGCACATGTGTAATTTTACCCTTTTAAGAAGTTTTCCTGTTTAATAAGCATTACTTTTTCAGTCCCTTCAGAAATGTTTTAAGATTTTTACTGTAATTTGTAGNCCTCCGCACTAGCCTCAAAATTTTAGATTTTATTGAAAAATCTCAGTATTTTTAGTGGCACAATATTCAGCTTAAATTAATGGTAAAAGGGTATAAATTATATGCAATATAAAATTCAGACATTTATTAATAAACTTTAATCGAAAGTACAAAAAAAATAATACAAGGTAATTATTTTTTTTTAATGGTCAATTTGCTCGAAAATCTCTTTGTCTCAAATTTAGGCATTTTCTTTCGCGATTCCAATTTGGCTTTTACGGCCCCTAGTCGTGTTTTTTTAGTACATTGAGCAGTGGCAGCTTCTGTCGTCATCTTCACAGCCCGTTCAACAGCTTGAGTATGGCAC
>NQII01009852.1:11785-25517 GCA_002778355.1 Clitarchus hookeri | reverse complement strand
CCCCTCGTCACTCTTTCAGAGGTGCCAACCATTTGCCAAAGCTATCAGTAGTATTTTATTTAAAAATCCGTAATTTTCAGTAGTGACTGTATTAATCTTGCCGTTCTTGACATTTACCATTAACATGTTGCAAGCAACTACCCTTGTTGCACATTTTCCAAACACGTGATACCAAGATACATTTTAAACTATTTTACTGTAATAAACTCTTACTAAAAGAACACATATTTCAAATCCATTAAATAGGCCTACCTACCTTGAATGAGTTCAGTTGTGTTTGCCAACATAAAAGCCCAATATGAAGACACGTAATTTTCGTCCATGTTTATTTTGCTGTTTTTTGCCAACGGTAATGAAAATCTATGCAGGATTGTATGTCATTCATTGAATTTCCTTAATTGAAATGTTACTGCAGTTTGTGTTTATAGCAAATATATTGTGTGTGATGTATCTGGCACGTTACTTGTTTTACCACAAGTCACATCTTTGAATTCTTTGGTTGTGGTTTTCGGTGCCTTGTCAGAATTGAGGATTCACAATATCCATTTTACATGAATTTGTGAGCACACAACATAAACACACCATTTTAACATTTCAGCTATCGATATCTGGTCCGATACTCTTGAATCTTGCTTGTAAAAAATTGATTTTGCAGCAACTACCACTATCAATTTCTTAAACCAAAGAGGTTTTTACTACCACACATGGTTTATTTATGGACCCTTTTTTTTTTTTTATAAATGCAAAAACAAGAAATTACGCTAATATGTCCAATTTTGCGCTATGCCAACAATCTGATTTCAACATTAGTTATCGCAAGTATACTTTAAAAAACATATGTGCAGGAGAAATTTTTTTTGTAAAACTGAAAACCTAAACATATTATTTTAGTCAACGTCCGTAATTCTGTAGCGAGGTCTCGTAAATCGTACTTGGCCCCACTGTGTCTGGATACTCAGGTTAGACTTGAAAACAACATGGTTGCCACAGAGGGTGGAAGAGTGAGCAGCAAGTGAACATCCATCGTTCACTCTCCCTCTTGCACACACTCCACCGAATTGGGACAGGAGAGAGGAAGGACTCTGCGATACTCTCTCGGCAAATTGCGACAAAGCCTAAATATATTTTTTTTATGCAATCGTCAACCCTGTAATCTATGAAAACTAGTTGAATTTATTTACATTGCATTATGTACATACAGTGCAACCCTGTTAAGAAGTTCCCACTTGAAATTTTCCTGCTCAAGAAGTTGAATATCTGCACANCTAAAAGGCACCTACTTTTCACTATTACATGACCGTAAAAGGAAAAAAAAAATTTCGCTCCACCCTAATGTACATACAGTGCAACCCTGTTAAGAAGTTCCCACTTGAAATTTTCCTGCTCAAGAAGTTGAATATCTGCACANGCAACCCTGTTAAGAAGTTCCCACTTGAAATTTTCCTGCTCAAGAAGTTGAATATCTGCACATGTGTAATTTTACCGTTTTAAGAAGTTTTCCTGTTTAATAAGCATTATTTTTCCAGTCCCTTCAGAAATGTCTTAAGATTTTTACTGTAATTTGTAAGTTATAAGAGCATAAGAAAATATTCCACTAAATAACTTGATTTTTATGTGTGTTTTCTGCCATATAAGCCTCTTGTGTTTAAATAACATACTCGCCATTGTAGATTTCTTTTTTCTACACATTTCCTATTGAGGTTTGCACAACACACAGATGCGCCGGACCATTGTTCATGTTCATGTGCCATACTGTTGGAGTTTGTATCTGGGGGCACGTATGTGCTCTTCATATTTGTTTTGCAATACTTGCTCACTGCAACGTTAACATTTTGACAAAATATAAAGAAATTCTTTCTTTGAACTTATATATTGCAGTCTCAAAAACTAAACATAAATTTTAAATCAACCCATTTTCCAATAACCCAAGCAAATGCCATTTATAAATTTTTTAAATCTCATTCAATACTATTGAAAGTAATTCCGACTCGCTATTGATTGAACCTAAACTCTTGCAATCAATGACTTGAGCCAACTACGTTGTTACTACTTCACATGTGAACTTTTTTTGCAAAGCGTTTATTTTGCAATTTCAAATAACTAAAACAAGCTTCATGAAAATTTAGTTATTTCGTGCCTTGTGAAAAAACAGGTGGCCCTATGAATAATCTTAATTTTCTAATAAATTGCCTCATCGGCCTCTGCATCTTAGACCAATTGTGAACCTGTTTTTATGCTAATTTTGGTGGGAAATTGTGTTCATATGTGCAGTTCTGAGGAATAATTTTAACTGTAACACTTTACCTTTTAAAAAATTGTTTCGTGAATGTATAAAGTCTTCTTTTATAGCAAACATTTAACAAACTGTTCTGCCACATGCTGCATCTTAAGCTGATTTGCAACCCAATTGTAGGCTAATTTTGCTGTTAATCAGCATTCATATCTACATTTCGGGGGAATTTTGTTTGACCAGAATACGCCTAACTTTCAAATATACACATTTCATTTATAAGCAATGTGTTATTTTCTTTCGTTAACAGTAAAACTGCCAACCCAATGACCTAACATTCATATGAAATTTGCAAGCCTGAAAAGTATTTGGAGTTGAGCTTGAGCTGCAAGCAGGTATTCGGCTCCAGCTCAATTTTTTGAATAATTGCAGACCTCTGGTAATATGTCATTACGATGCTTTCTCTTATTTTCTCATATCACTGAAGATACAAAAATGTTACGAATATATAAATTTGGCTATTGTTTCTGTNCAAAAATGTTACGAATATATAAATTTGGCTATTGTTTCTGTGTCTCATTACATGCAACTGCAATCGTAATGTTTTCTTTGTCAGAAGACCTACTTATTTTTATACACCAGTCTACTTTTGCCGTGAGCTATCAATTGACTGATGTGTAGGGACTGGAGTAGGACTGAAAGAGGACGGTGTGGTCCAGGCAAGTGCACGGACGTTGGTCTGTTCCTATCCAAGCCAACCAGTGCCGAGCTGAGTTGAACNTTTTTGAATAATTGCAGACCTCTGGTAATATGTCATTACGATGCTTTCTCTTATTTTCTCATATCACTGAAGATACGAAAATGTTATGAATATATAAATTTGGCTATTGTTTCTGTGTCTCATTACATGCAACTGCAATCGTAATGTTTTCTTTGTCAGAAGACCTACTTATTTTTATACACCAGTCTACTTTTGCCGTGAGCTATCAATTGACTGATGTGTAGGGACTGGAGTAGGACTGAAAGAGAACGGTGTGGTCCAGGCAAGTGCACGGACGTTGGTCTGTTCCTATCCAAGCCAACCAGTGCCGAGCTGAGTTGAACTAGTGCGTGCCCTTATTAATACAATTTAGTCTGTAAATGTTAGTTATTACCTACTGTTCATACATATAGGAGAGTTTCTGAGAGTCCTGCTGTGAAATGTGACCTTGTACGATTAGAAGTGATTGTGGATAACAAATGATAACTTAAGTTTTCACATATTTCAGTTTGGCAAAAAAAGGTATTTTAACAGCCTAGTTTTAAACACTTTAAATTATTGTGATTTTTATTCTGATTGTATAAATACAGCTTGGTTCAATATTTAAAATATAATAATAAAATTTTATTCGTATTGTAATAATTACGGACAAGTCGATTTGATTCTTCAATTTCTCGATACCGCCGATTCTTCCATTAAAGTGAGTACTGAGTACCAATAAAGTCTGTTATCTGAGTAAATGACTCGGCATAAAGCAATGCACTGTACATTAAACTATACTGCAAAACCTTCCAATCATCCATCACCATCGCCCATTGTCACCCATCAATCAATCACCCATCAATAGGCACAAGATTTTGTGGTGTTATTTTAAGAGGAATTTTGTTTTTAAAAATATCAGATTTCTGTTTTATCAGTTTTTTTTACAACTAACTTATAAATTGAAATTTTATAACTAAAATAGTGCATTATTAGAGCCAAAATTGTACTGTTTTATTTTAACATAAATTTTTATTATTAACAATTGATGATCAGTTAACAATTTATCCTTAGATGTATAATTGCATTAAAATTTT
The DNA here is from genome assembly GCA_002778355.1 of Clitarchus hookeri. Classification (NCBI taxonomy): domain Eukaryota; kingdom Metazoa; phylum Arthropoda; class Insecta; order Phasmatodea; family Phasmatidae; genus Clitarchus; species Clitarchus hookeri. The sequence goes on along the minus strand of NQII01009852.1, from coordinate 21,451 downwards.
ATAATGTTTATGCAAATGCATGAACAAGAGAAAACATTATATTTTAACTAATATAACACTAAGCATTACCATTGGTGGAAAAATCACTTTTTATGGTTTTAACTTTTTTCTATTTTATGTTGAGGTTCGTAGGTAGTGTAGATTTTTTGTTGCAATTTTACAGGAATGTGTTCAATATTGTTTTATAGAGAAAAATCTCCTGGAAATTGAACTATTTTAAGTTTTATATTTGCTTTTACAATTTTGCTATTCTCGTTAAATTATTATTTTAATCTTATCCAAACAGTATATAATATTTACTGCTGTTATTCTCTCAGCCAAAATGATAAACACACCCCCCCCCACCCCCCTGGGAAACTTCAATTATTCATCATTATCACTTGGTTTTTTTTTCATATTTTGGCAGAAATTGTTGGTCATGGTTTCACAGATTAAATATTATGTCATCTAAATTTTTTTGGTGTTTGGCTGTATATTAACTTGCATTTTGGGTTTTTGGCTGTGTATTAACATGCATTTTGGTGTTATTTCAGTTTTATTGCTATCCACCATATAATCTTCTGTCTACCAATCAGCCATTGCCCATAATATTGTTCTTAGCTTTCTCCAACCTGTGGCTGGGTCAGCGTTCCTGTGTATTCTGTGCAAAATAAACTAGGGACAGGAAATATTTGTAACAAGAAATTTATTGAAAGGGTTAGATGTAAATTGTGATTTGACATTGTACAAAAATTTTCTCTCAAATTGAATTCAGCACTGCTTTATCTGCTCCTCTAGTGTGTTTTTGATGGCAACGTCGTCATGAGGAAGTTTGAAAATGTTGAGGATATAATGAAAGAATTCTATGCCCTTCGCCTGACTTTCTACGAAAAGAGGAAGGCTTACTTGGAGGGAATGTTGAATGCAGAATCTCTGAAGCTCAGCAATCAAGCAAGGTAAAGTCACTTTCATTATTTAATATGTTATTTCATGTAAAAATGTATACATTATTGTTTTCCAAAAAAAAAAAAAAAAGTTTTTTTTGTAGCATCCAACAGACTCCACCTTTGCTGAGAACACTTTATTTCAAGCTGACGAATGAAATGTATACTTGACCAGTTGTGACTTGTACAGTCTCTTGACTGCAAAAATGATGCCCTGTTCCAGTGGCTGCATAAAGCTGATTGCATTTGCTGGCAGGAACATCAGTGTGACATTGATCAGCTGGCCATAGTCCATAAACAGTATGTGAGGCACAGCTATCCAATAAGAGTAGAACTTTTCTGTCCTAAGTTGCTATTTTCCTGTCAAACTTGACAAGTTAAGATTCAAACACTTTACATGTTACTCAAGCATTTTCATTTGCTTCATAGTCTATTAGTATTGCTACCCTTCAAATATCTAGTTTTTTTTTTTAATTTGTTATCACAATAAATAAGAGTTTTGTGCAGCCATTTTGGTAACAGCATAACAACACTGTCTCTCTTGCTTTGCTGTGTTTGCGACCATGGCAAGACTATCCCCTAAAAGGCAATGCCTTGTTGGGCAGCAAATTGAAAAACGTGCCTGAAAGAGGCACATTTGAAAAATGTTGCTTGGTGCATATTTATTTTAAATTGGTTGCACAGACACTATAGCCAATTGAGGTGCAGTATTCTTGTCCACATCTATACTCGCAGTACATACACTTTTGTACACCAAATTATTTTGCTCTTTGAATTGCTTCAATCTTCCATTACTGCACATAGAAGTCACCAATTTTGAGTTGCAGTACAAAATAATTTGCCTTCTGCTGAATGACTGGATGAGATATACAGTAAAATTCTGGTGCAAGGGGGCAGCGGTGGCGCAGTGGCCAGGGCGCTCGCCTCCCGCCACGGCGATCCAGGTTCGATCCCCGGCGGGTTCACTCCCGGATTTTCGCATGTGCGAATCATGCTAGACGATGCCGCTTGCCGGCGGGTTTTCTCGGGGTACTCCCGTTTCCCCCGCCCTTGCATTCCAGCGCCGCTCCATTCTAGGGTCTCATTTCTGTCATGCCCGGGGATGACGGTCACCTACGGGTCCCACCTGGAAAGACAGTCACTCGGAGGGTGTTGCCTTGCCCTGGGTGCACTCCCCACACGCCATTATTATTCTGGTGCAATGTATGTACTTCACATTACGGGATCTTTCACTTTAATATTCAATTTTCTATTCCCACTGTAATACCCTTAGTGGACTATGTTAAAATATTTCCGTTTAACATACAAAATTTATGTTAACTTTCAGTACAATAAAGATTGATTATCGGTGTCAACATGCAACGCTGTCGATCCTCATGTATCAACCTAGATTAATGGCGTTGACATGCATAACCTTCTTAAATTATTTTGTACATCTAAACGTGAAAGTATAAATGAGTAACCGTATATATGTGTTTCGGTACAGCATCTCATAACGTATAGTAAACCCCCTTACGAAAACAACTTTGTAAAATCGCTATCCTTAATAAAAATCTAAACTGATAAATTTTAACCCCTAAAGAAAATCTAGAAATGGCATGTCTTTTTTATTTTTTTATTTTTTTTTCCTAATGAAGACCATGTTTGATGATCTCTTATATTCAATCAAAATTATTTTTATATTAATTTTTATCAACAGGTAGCAAAAGATGATACTTCAGAAGCTTAAACTTTATATCACCTTGTTGCCATAAATGTTTATTAAAATTTTGTGGCACATTTTACAGAGTCAGATGTCCATTTTCGAGTGCTTTATGTAGGAAAAATTATTACAATTTGTTATTGAAGTATTATTTTATTTAGAAAGCTAAATATCTTAATGAATAAAATTCCTTCAGTGTTATTTGTTACAGGTGGGTTATGTCATTTTTTTCACGCGAAACTTCACCAATAAGTAACAGTGTATACTGTTTGCAAACCACACATTACTTTTCATTTGCAGGACATATTGTTTGCATTTTAATATTTTTAGAAAGGGTCTACCAGTTAACCTTACATTTAAAAATAATATTTCTTGTAAATAAATATTAATTTTATTTACTGAAATAACTAACTGTGTCATAATTTCATGGAGTCCATATTGTAAAAGTATAAAAATAAGACTTACAGTATAAAGTATTTTCATTATTAAGTTTAAAAGTTGAGGATTTATTGATATATGTTTTAGCAAGGTTTTAATTTATTATCTAGTATGTTCCCTGCCTGCATTTAATGAAATCTCTTCAAAAGTTCTTCTTCTAACTCTCCTAAGTTGTGGATCATGCCTCTTTTTTTTTTTCTCCCCACTGCTACTAGTGCATGCTGTGAATAGCACTTAAAATACCCATTTTTACCATTAATAAATTTTGTTTCACTTACGCGTTACCATTTTCATCACATGCCTTACAATAATAAATGGAGAAAGAAGAAAAACAATGAATGCGTCAGTGACCATCTTGAAATCACTATAAACATGCAGGGAATGTTTGCAAATGGTAAATACAGTGGAACCCTCTTATAAGGTTCTTCAGGGGTCCACAAGAAAGTGACACTATAAGCAGGGAAACACTATAAGAGGGAAACACAAAAATTCTAGGATCGGGACATCAAAAGATATAAAATTAGGCACCGTAATAAACACACAACTTATAAAATGAACAAAACTAATATTTTTTTAAAATACATAATCTTTCATGAAATTGTATCTCCTGGTTGCAAAATCATAAAATTAGTAAATGAGCAAAAAATTACTGTACATGTAAAACCAGTACAATTGTTCGTGGCAGTTTGTCTCCTGGTATGAAAGTCTTCGATTCGCCTTCGAAAATGCGAAGCTTCGCACACCCCTAATATTAAACTCTTTAATCCATTTACATTCACGTAAAAAAATAAACAATGGGTATGATTCCATAGATGAATGCATACAAGTAAAGCGCACCATATTAGTGTGTGCAAATGTAACAGCTCACGACATCTGTAGTTATTCCAGATGTACGAAGTTGTGCACACTGTACTTCAGTGCCTAGCCAGAAGTGTAACCACTTGATGGCGGTTACTCTATGGCGTTTACGAATAAAGAAAATACCGTACTGACACGTAAACAGAACGTATGAATATGTAATGAAATACTTTCAGTTGTGAATTGAAGTTCTGTGAAATGGTTTGATGACAAGAAATAAATTACTGAATCAGAAACAGTTTGCATTATTCGCGGGAAAACTAAAACATTATTTCCGGGAAGGTTTGTTATTGTTCTTATGGAGAAACATTCTGGACCAGAAAAATCCTGCATTATAGACTGGAAAACCCTTTAAACGGGAACCTTATAAGCGGGTTCTACTGTATAGTCTTGGGTGTTAGTGACTGTTGTCATTACACAGCTTGTGAGTGTCCTCGCGAACTTTGCAATGACTGCACATTTCCATTATTTCATGTGTTAACAGCAAAATTTACAGTATATTCTAATTGTATGGTAACAGAGTATGAATATTATTATTGTATGATGTGGAACTTATTATATTTCAGGATATATACTACCCAATAATTCACATGCGCATACTTTATTTGGTATATACAATAAAATACAACGGTACAGCCTGTGGTTAGACATGAGGTTACTTCATAATACATAGTAATGAATATTTTTTTAATAAACATACTCATTAACATTGAATTCCTATCTCATATGTAGAGGAAAAAAAGAGTTGGTATAAATAAGACATTCGTATTATGCAAAATTTTATTAATGTTTTTACTGTAAAACAATTTGTTCAATATCTGTTTAGTTACAGGAATGTTGCACAAAGTTCATCTTGAGTATGAGATAATTTTTGTAACTGTAAAATTACAGTGAAACTGTGCTATAACAAGACGCTGGCAAGATAAATCATTGTGGTGAATTATTGTTATAACCAAATTTTACTGTGCAATAGTGATGCAACGAATGTCGATTTTTCCACATTCGCGAATGCGAATGCGAATATCCACCTCCGACATTCGCGAATGCGAATGTTGGTTTTTCAAATATTGCGCCAAAAGCTTGCGCCTACGAACTCGAATTTTACCGTGCGTTTATAACTGGCCGGCCGGGCGGCCATGTTAAAACCGAGAGTAGCCCATATGCCCCGACTCTGAACGAAGTAAACAAATCGTGATTGCTGGCTTACTGAATGAAGTTAGCTGCTAATAATGTTTTCGTAAAGATTTAGTTTGAGGTAACCTTGACGCGTACCGCTCATACCTACCAGTAGTGGCGATGCTATTCTTACCCACGCTGTAAACCGATGGCCTAACGACCAGAGGAATTCCCGAGCTCGAACCAACTGCACCTGTCATGTTGCCTGAGTCACGACGTGACGCTGCGAACACGGGGAGTCCCGGGCATATTATCGCCCCTCGCCACAAGAAATTACAAATCGGGGAAAAACAGTGCGCCCCGCCTTCCCCTATTCCACCGCAAACACTAGAGGGTAAGTCCCGAGTTCTATGGAAAATAGAACAGAAACGTATATATACAGGAGCCATGGAGGACAGTTAAGTCAGTTACGCGACAGTTAAGAGAGTTAGGCGAGAGTGAAGGACAGTTGAGGTCAGTTACACGAGAGTTACGAGACGTTTACGACGGAGCAGCAGCGACAAGACAGTTACGACGGAGTTACGACGGAGTTACGCCGGAGTCACGAGAGAGTCAGATACGAGGAACGACGAGCGACGAGGAGAGAACTGCACGTCCAGGGATCGAGCCCAGGACTTCGCGGGAGAGACACCGAGACAGCACGACAACACCAGCCACCAGCATCGAGGTAATTTCAGCAACCCGCCGAAACCTCCCCCCGACGCAAACATTCGCCGAGACGTGTGTAGGGCGCGGGATAGCTAGATTCCACCGTCCGAGGAGATATAAAAGGGGCTAGGTCTCATAGATGTACAGGTCACTGTAACTTTGGACAATAAAAGTTAAGCGTGAATAAACCGAACCCAGTTACGTCTTTGTGCCACCCCTCTTACAGCAGCCCAAGGTGCCGTTAGCCAACACCGTAACAAATTACTACGTACCCTGCTATCCACCATCCTGTATAGTACAGGTGGGAGCAGCGTCGAGTCAACATACTTAAGTTTTGTTTTTAACTTGTAAAGACTCTATTGTTGTAATTGTACAGTGATAAGTGATATTTCAAAATGAAGCGGTCGTGTGTTAGCGAAGTTTGGACTTATTTTACAATATGTGATGCTGAAAATGTGAAATGCAAAATATGTAATAAACAATACTCGCGCAAAGGAAGAACAACAAGTGCTATGAGAAATCACCTGGAAGCTTTGCATAAAAACGAGTATAATGCTTTAAAGAATAGGGAAAATGAAAAGCGAAATGCTTCTACAACAAGTGTTGTGGCCTCCACTTCGCGACAATGTACGAAAACCGACCTGAAACAAATGTCTTTGACTGATTGCGTCGAAAAAACAAAAAAGTGGGATAACAACAATGCCAAGTCTTTGGAAATTGATAATTTAATAAGCGAAATGATTGCTTTAGAGGACTTACCCTTTAGTTTTGTCGAAAGCGTTGGATTTGTCAGACTATTGAACCATCTTTGTCCGTCGTATAATATAAAAAGCCGACAACATTTTTCTTCGTTTATATGTGAGAATTTCTACGGCAAAGTCAAAGATAAAATTTTGGGATTAATTAAGTCATTTGAAAAATTGGCGTTTACAACTGATATTTGGTCTGATTCTTGTTCAGGAATATCTTTGCTGAGTCTTACATGTCATGGTATAACAAAAAACTTTGAGAGAAAAATGATTGTGTTAAACGCAGAGGTATTTAACGATGGCCGACATACTGGTGAAAATATAGCTATAAAACTTGAAACCATGTTGTCGCATTGGGAAATACCTAAAGAAAAAGTGCAATGCATTGTTAGAGATGGTGGCACAAACATGAAAAAAGGTATTTCCTTGTTATTAATTAGAGACATTGATTGTTCGTCACACCAAATTCAGCTGGTTGTCAAGGAGGGGCTTAAGGCACAAGATTCCGTTATAACAGTGATTGCAAAATGTAAAAAGATGGCAACACATTTTCATCACTCAAATGTAGCTCAAGATGAACTGGCTGCTCTACAAGAAAGACTCGATCAGCCAAAGCTGAAAATCATACAAGAGTGTGCTACAAGATGGAATAGCAGCTTGTATATGTTAGAGCGTATTTTGAAAAACAAAGATTCGTTATGTCTTTATGCTTCCCAGAATAACAAGATTTCACAACTAACTTCCGAAGAGTGGATTATTGTGGAAAAAATAATAACTTTACTCAGACCTTTTGAAGAAATTACAAAAGAACTAAGTGCAGCCAATATTTCTGTATCCTCAGTAATTCCATTATTGTCCACTTTGGAAAAAATTATTGGTGAATTTGATGTGACCGACGAATGCGTTGGGAATACGATTTTAGTTCTTAAACGAGAACTATGTCGCAGATTTTCCCATTTGGAAAATGACGTATTGTTTGCTACGGCAACTTTTATTGACCCAAGATACAAATTAGAATTTTTCAAAAATTCTTCAACCAGGGATCAAGTTGTGAAAAATATATTAGAGTCAATTGGAAACGATGAATCAAGCCTATCGTCTTGTTCAAATCCTAAGCGTGCCAGAATGACTACTCATCGGATTGAAACATCTGGTTCCAGTGCCAGTCTGACAGAGAAATCTATATCTTTAAGAGACACCATGAAATTGCTGATGGATTCCATTGAAAGTGAAGAAGAATAAGAAAATGAATGTACGAACCCTATAGAAGTTTTGATAAAAAAAACCATCAATGAATATTTATTAGATAAACGTGTGGAAAATGATGCAGAGCCACTTACATGGTGGGCGGTAAATAATAAGAAGTATGGCATTATTTCTCCCATAGCCAGGCAATATTTAGTAACACCACCCACTAGTGTGCCTAGCGAAAGGGTCTTTAGTGGGGCTGGTCTTCTTTACACATCCCACCGAAATAGGCTGCAAGGAGAAAAGGCATCAAAACTTCTATTTCTGAAGTTTAATATTCCTCTACTCTTATTTAATTAATAAGTGTTTCACTTAATTGTGCTTAGATATAAACAATTTTTCATAGTTTTATTTTTCGATTTCAAGAAGTAATGTTTAATGGATATCTTAAAAATTACATAATTAGTGAGTTAGTTTTAGTACCAAAGTTAAAATTAACAAAATGTTAAGAACATATTTGTTTTAATTGAAAAGAAGATTATTATATTGTTTGTTTTTCTTCACAATATATTTTTAACTTTATTCATAAGAAGTCGATTTGATTTACAATTAAACATGATTACTAGTTCATTAAAGGATCTCACATATTTGAATAAGATACCCTTTAGGTTGCATAAAGGCATATTGTTAAGTGTTTTTACAAAAGATCTCATTTAAAGTTGATTTGTATAATTAAAAAGGTTGGGTTATATCTTATTCCATTGTTTTGTGTTAAAGCAGTTCAATGGTATTTGATCATACAGTTGTGTTATAATATAGTTTAGAATTTTTAAGAAATTACCTGCCTTAATTTAATTTTGCTTAGGTAAATAAGAATAAAAGAATATCAAAAGTGTGCTTCTGTTATGTAATCTAGTGAATAACTGCAAGGCTGTTTCCCAAATATCATTAAAATACACTCTTATACATAAAANAATAAGATACCCTTTAGGTTGCATAAAGGCATATTGTTAAGTGTTTTTACAAAAGATCTCATTTAAAGTTTATTTGAATAATTAAAAAGATTGGGTTATATCTTATCCATTGTTTTGTGTTAAAGCAGTTCAATGATATTTGATCATACAGTTCTGTTATAATATAGTTTAGAATTTTTAAGAAATTACCTGCCTTAATTTAATTTTGCTTAGGTAAATAAGAATAAAAGAATATCAAAAGTGTGTTTCTGTTATGTAATCTAGTGAATAACTGCAAGGCTGTTTCCCAAATATCATTAAAATACACTCTTATACATAAAAAATATGTTAATAAACAAATATGTCTTAATCATAGCAGTTGCATTATTATTTAATAGACATTTTCATTTTTCATTGCCAAATACATTCGCAAAATATTGGCATCATTTTTGCGAATGCGAATGCTCAAAAACATGCGAATATTCGCAAATGCGAATGCGAATATTCGTTGCATCACTACTGTGCAACATCATTTCATGCAAAATTAACATACACTTGCTTCTTGGATATCCTGTATTTTCGAAAGCCGTTGTGCATGGAAATTTACACATTGACCATAAAATACAATGGAGCAATTGAACTGGAGTTTTCAATGTGACCCGACCATCGTTCATAGAAAGATTCTAAGATTAGAATAAGTGGTGATGACTGGTAATTGAGACCCTCCCACACAAATGCATGCGCACACGCGCACACACACACACACACACACACACACATTTTATAGTTGCAGGCACTTTTTTTTCTAGAACACCAGCATTTATTTGTCCTCCCTTGAAACTTATTGAGAAAGCCTGGCTATAGACTGCAAATGAACATACTTTTGCTCTTCCTGTGGCCATCTCTCACCCCCTCCCCCTTTCTCTTACTAGAGTCAGCATATATATTTGTATGTATACATGTATGTGTGTGTATGTATACATACATATATATATATATATATATATCTCTTTCACAGTGGTGGCAGTATT